>VYZV01023885.1:2553-16947 GCA_013401275.1 Pandion haliaetus
AACTGTTTCTCGTGCCACTCAGCTGGGGAGGTCTCAAAAGATCTTTTTAAGAACTTGTCTGTGAAAATCGCTTTAGGCCAGATCTAGCCCATGGACCTCAAGTTAATAAAAGAATGATAAAGAGTGAGATCTTGTATGTCTTACTTCCTTATTGCAGTAGACTAAAAGGTGTCACAAACAGCTAACATNAACAAGAATTTTTTACTGTTTTTTTCTTTATTATAATAGCATAAGAAGGCAGTAGAGAGGCTGAAGCCAGTATATAGAATTGAGGAGGGTTATCTGTTAATTCCAATTTTATTATTTGTCTTTTTAACCCACATAAAACTAAAAGCTTTAACATTTTAAACAATGCACTGTAACATTAATTTCCTGTCTCTTCCAGCTACTAGTTTCTTTCACCTGCTGCCAGGAAGCATAATGCTGAAGTATTAGTAATGGATTTCCAACACTAATCCCATTTTTCTTGATAAAAAGAGAAAGACATACTTCCAGAAACTAAAATTATAAAGTATTTCAGTTTAGAAGACCTATACCTGCACACTCAGTAACCTGACCTCTGTCAAATTGTTTAACAGAAACCTCATCAAATCCTTGTAACAAACTAAGTCAATGGTGGAGAAAGACCTTGCGTTAAAGCCCTAAAAAGAATAACAAACTGTCAGTTACTAATACATTAGCCCTATCCTCCAAAAACGTTTATGGTTTTTCTGAGGGACACTAACTGAACTATTGAAATTCCTCAAGAAGAGAAACTGAAAGTTTGAAATGGTAGAGCAGCAGACAGGTGTAAGGTAGTACTTCGAAAGCTTATTTTAAGTCCCTAGACACAGTTTAGAGAGATTATATGTACCAATGCCTCTTTGTAATCACTGTAAAATTACTTCCGAGAAATAATTAGCTTTTCTCTTAACTAGAAAAAGGAATGCTTACAGATATTAACAAAAAAAATGCTATACTTGCCATTTATAACCCTCTTACACTGCAGCATCTTTATATCAATCAGCTCCTGAGAAGAAAGAATAAAAATATCTCAGTGAGTTAAAGTGTTTAAGACACCCAGCTATAAACAGTTCCCATTTTATTAAATAAGAGCATCTATCTACAGATACCAAACATATTAAAAAAATGCAAATGAAAACAGGATTTTAACTACACAACATGCTCAACTGAAGTTTCAAAATACAAATTGAACATATGAACGTAAGAATATTATATGTTTCTTCCATAGTTCTAGAAGAACCATTTTGTTCACATATCTATCTAGCAAGCTGGAAACAAAGCAGAACAAGCCACCTAGAGTGGAAGGGGAAGATAATGTTATAGCAACAGACCACCTCAAGAATTAATGTAGATTTGTACTGGCTAAGCACATAGGTGAACAAAACAACAGTATTAGGCTTTAAGACTTCTTTACCCTAACCCTGAGTTTTAACAGTTCTCTACGTTTGTTAAAAGACAAAATTAGGCTTTAGATTGACCTTTACTGGAGAACTAATATACAGTTATCATTCTTCTAGAATTTATAGCTTTCCTTCAGAAGAAATCCAAAACTTCAATCTACATGTATTAGCTTAACTGTAGATTTATGCAATTCATTAAGGACACCATTTGAGTCCTTTTCTCATATGTATCTCATCAACTTGATTATAGGTGAGCTTTAAGACAAACTGCCTTCAATTGACAATATAACTTGTTAGCTGCTGTCCTGGTTTCAGCTGGGATAAAGTTAATTTTCTTCCTAGGAGCTGGTATAGTGCTATATTTTGGGTTCAGTATGAGAAGAATGCTGGTAACACTGATGTTTTCAGTTGTTGCTAAGCAGTGTTTAGACTAAGTCAAGGATTTTCCAGCTTCTCATGCCCAGCCAGCAAGAAGGCTGGAAGGGCACAAGAAATTGGGAGAAGACAGAGCCGGGACAGCTGACCCAAACCAGCCAAAGAAATATTTCATACTGTGTGACATCATGCCCAGTATATAAACTGGGGGAAGGGGGACTGGGGGGAATCACTGCTTAGAAATGAACTAGGCACCGGTTGGTGGGTAGTGAGCAATTGCTTTGTGAATCTCTTGAATATTCTAATCCTTTTATTATTATTGTTGTCATTTTATTATTGTTATCATTATTAGTTTCTTCTTTTCTGTTCTATTAAACTGTTCTTATCTTAATCCATGAGTTTTACTTTTTTTTTTTTTCCCAATTTCCTCCCTCATCCCACTGGGGGTGGTGGGGGGAGAGTGAGCAAGCAAGAGAGCAAGCAAGCAGCTACCTGGTGCTTAGTTGTTGGATGGGGTTAAACCACGGCAGCTGCTGAAATAAATATGCCACTGTTAATCCAACTGTTATATAAATTGAGGAAAAAAACCCCACCATACTATTGTGTTAGTTACCTGAAGAGGTTTAGTCTACTATAGACCCTTTGCTTTAGCAAACAGGACAAGGTTTAAGACCTCCTGATTTATAGGTAAAGGATAAACAAGCAATAAATTAGGCTATTCTCAATCTGTTTGCATTATACCGTAGGTCTCCTGAGTAGTGCTTTTAAATTAAGTTTCTAACTAATGCTCCTTATCAGGTACTGTTCACATTAAGTTCTGAAACGGCTCTGAGATCCAAAATGTTAAGAGGACTGGTGGGAAAGGATTGGGAAACAAAAGGATAAATCAGAAAATGAAGTTTTACCATCCAGAAATGAAGTCACAAAATGCAGTTATCCATACCATTCTGTTGCCAAACAACTGCAGTACAATTGCCTACAACAACTCTATTTTACACTAACCAGTTCTTAAGAAAGACCTACACAGTTTTTCTGATAAAACCCATTAAGACAGATATCTAACTGCAAACACTCATCTGTATCAAAGGCGTATTAACTTTCCTCTTTCTCAACAGCAATGTGGAAAAAAGAAAAAACAAGGTAGGGGACCTTATTTTTGAGGTGAGATGAGGAAAAATACAACAGGCTTTTGGCTACAGGAATAACCTTCACACTACAAGTTTTGTTACATACTGCAACTTGTTAACTAAGTTTGAGGGTCTCCTCTTTTGAGGTAGTTTCTTTGGAAGGGGGGTAAAAAGTGTGTGTGAAAGACAAACTGCTTTAGCTGTACTGTTTATAGTGCTGGATTAAATAATTTCTCATACTCTGTGACTTCAGCAGTAAGCAAAGCAATACCTTTGTGCATGTGGTTTGTTGTGGGTTTTGGTTGTTTTGGGTTTTTTAAAAGAAAAAAAAAAAAACCACAACAATTTCTACATTACTACCTTCCACCAATTTCCTGTGCAATGGCCCTGTCAAATCTGTGGTTAGTGAAATCCAGTAGCTGCTCAGTAACAAGGTTCTTTGCTACTATGAAGAAGTGTAAGGGATACTGGAAAAGTACAAAGGCTGTCTGAAGCCTGACTCACTTGAGTGTTTAAGGCTTCTAGATTCTGTAACTCTATGCTTGTGATTTCTCTATATATGATCTATAGCTAGCCTCCCAGAGAAAGAAAAAAATATATATTCTCACTTAATTCCATGTAAAGCCAAGAGGTCATAATTCATCAACTGGAAAACTGTTAATTATTGTTTGTCAAAGAAAAACACCTTCTTACTTCCAATTTTATGACAGACTGTGGTAAATATTCTACTGAATTTTGAGATTTTTTTTTTCTGAATCATCCAGCAATAATTACTCTTCCACAAAGAGCTGATCTAACTAAATATCACTTGTAATTCTAGATGCTAGAAACAAAATGTGAGCTGTGGCCAAGATAAAAACAGCATATTGTGTCTCTGAGAACAAATCTGTCCTTTCATCTCCCCCAAAAAGGGTAGTGAGCTAACTCATGAAAGAACGGCTGTGAAGATTCCAGGAGAACATCGTAAATGACTGATTCTGACAGTTTGTTTCAGTATTTCTATTGTTACAGATCAAACATGCTCTGGGAAAGCCAGTATTTAAGCCATGTTTACATTATTTTTAACTCTTGACTGTTTTGTTGGTTTGTTTTTTTTTAAATCTTGGCTGAGCCATGTAACTTGTAACAGTGCCTACATTTGAGAAGAGCTAATAATAGCACTGAAGGGGAAAATGGGAATACTGATGCACAAGGATAGTGAAGACAAGTACCTCAAGTTACACAGCAGTCCTACCAATAATATCTGAACCGAACTGGAGTCTCAACTTCAGACAGTTTTAAGAAAAGTGGTTAAGCAACAAGGACAGCAGTGCTGTGAGGAGTATATATGGATGCCCTGGGTTAGCACAGCAGTAGTAACTGGGTGAGAGGGTAGGTCAGCCTAAAACTTCCTTCAATGTTATGACCCTACTCAAAGAAAAAACCCCAACAAAAAAACCAACCAGAAAAAAAACCAAACAAACAGGAAACCAGAAAAACCCAACAAAAACCAAAACACTGGAATGTGAGGAAATTGTTATGGTGAGTGTTTTGTCTAAATGAATCGAAATTATTGAACAGTCTTAAAATATGGTTTTGCCATAACTTGAGGACTGCTCAAAGGGAAATGCCTTAAGCCATAGAGATTCTTCTTTCCCCATTTTTCTGATGAAAAATACATGTAAAAGGAAAAACTCCTACAATAAACAAAGTCTATTTGTACTTTTGTCTATTTGTACTTTTTTTAAAATAATGTTATCAGATAAGACTGCCTCATCTGCTCATCCTTCATACCTCACAGTACACGATATCAGCACCGTAGTCCAGAGCAAGAAGACGCATTGGTAATGTTCCCACTCGCACCATTGGAGCCAGGATCTTCTTTCCTCTAAAACACAGAGGTGTGTTCACCGTCATTCCTGTTGCAGTACTAGCTGAAAGAGAAAATCAAGGGGGAATGCCACAGAATACAGTTTCCTACTCGTAAACACCCAGAACTTTCCTTTGGCGGGAAAGGAGGGGGCTGGGGGCGGGAAGGAGTGCGTGACCCTGTCAAACCTGACAGGGTTCCCTTGGTAGCTCGAAGGCCGGCTGCTCCACCGCTGCTGACTCAGCTCCCGCAGCCCTGGCGCCACTTGCGTGGAGCCGTGAGAGAGCTCAGCGGCGTCCTGAGGCGTCGGGGCGGCCCCAGGGTGNGGGGGCGCCCCGAGGGGGGGGGGGTCCCCCGCCGCACGGGCTCCTCCCCCCGAGCGAGGGGCGCCGGGCCGCCTCTGCCAGAGCCCCCTCAGGGCCAACGTTTGCTGCCGCAGCGCGGGTGGCAGCTCTCAGCCTCAGCCGTCAGCTGAAAAGGCGAACGTGAAGGGGCCGCCGCCACCACCGCCTGAGGTACCGGCCCCCCACCCGTGGGACTCACCCTCCTCGCGTGGCTCCGCCGCGGCTCCGGGGGGCGGGGGGAACCGGGTGAAGCGTCTCTTCACGGCGTCATCGGGCGGCGCCGCCGCCGCCACGTGAGAGGCCGCCATGCTGCTGGGCACCCCCGGGGCGCTGCGGGAGGCGCTGCGGCGGCGCTTCCTGGCCCTGGGGCGGCTGCGCTGGATGGTGCTGGACGAGGCGGACACCCTGATGGACGACTCCTTCACGGAGGCGCTGGAGGAGATCCTGGCGCACGCGCCCCTGGCCGCTGGCGCCCCCGGGCCGGGCGGCCCCGGGGAGGCGAGGACCCAGGTGGTGGTGGTCGGAGCCACCTTCCCCGCTGGGCTGACGCAGACGCTGGGGAGGTTCACCGACGTGGGCCGGTTTGTCACCCTCGCCACCCAGAGCCTGCACCGCCTGCCGGCCCACGTCCAGCAGAAGTTTGTCCGCCTCAAAGGCCGCGACAAGCTGCCCGAGCTGCTGCAGCTACTCAAGGAGCGCCCGGCGTCCAGCGGGGCTGTTCTCATCTTCTGCAACAGTGCCAGCACCGTTAACTGGCTGGGCTATATCCTGGATGACCACAAAATCAAGCACCTGAGGTTGCAGGGACAGATGTCAGCAGCCGCCAGAGCTGGCATCTTCGCCTCCTTCCAGAAGGGTGATGTGTCTGTCCTTGTCTGCACTGACCTTGCCTCGCGGGGGCTGGATACCAGCAGTGTGCAGCTAGTGGTCAACTATGACTTCCCAGACACCCTGCAGGACTACCTGCACCGCGTGGGGCGAGTTGGACGGGTTGGAAGCAAGGCGCCTGGAGCTGTGGTTAGTTTTGTCACCCATCGGTGGGATGTGGACCTGGTGCGGAAAATAGAGACTGCAGCCCGGAAGAGAACAGGTCTCCCTGGCATGGACTCCTCCATTAATAGGCCTCCACCTAAAGGAGGTTGATTCGGGTTGCCAGGCAGTAATAAATGGCCTGGTAGGGACTAAGCTTGAAGTCATTAAGGCAGAGGGAATGAGCCTCTGTGTAAGCGAGACTGAAAGAATAGAGAATTTAGTTTCAGAACCAGGTGATAAGGTTAACTTTGTGCACTGTTCTGGAAGCTGCAATAGTCATTTCCATAGGCATCAGAATTTGGGGCTTTCCAAAAGGAAGCTAGTAAGTGAGTAGCAAAATGCCTTTGGAGAAGACTGAAGAATGATTTCATGAGTTGATTTTGTTTAATTTTGTTGAGACTTTTAACTTAAATTTAAATCAGAATTAAAGTGTGCCTGTATGCTGTGCAGCTCTGTTGCGTTTCATTGCTTCCCACCAGCAGCAGCTAACATTCATGACTAAAAAATTACTACTGTTACAGGAAGAAAAAAGGAAAATGTTTTCCTAACTTTGAAAAAACTTTGACTAATTATAGATGCCTGTAGAAAGACTAAAGGACAAATTATATTTGATTTTCTTGTGATGTAGCAGTTTATTCAGAGAATTCTAGACCAGATAACATCTAAATTTTGGTGGGAACAAGAAGGCACAATAAAGCTTGAGGCTTTTTCACGGTCTGAATTTGTCATTTTATGGTTACCTTTCACTGAGAAAGGAGATTTTACTGCTTCGTGTTCTGTTAAATAATTAAAAAAAAAAAAAAAGCCTTTAAGTGTTTTCTGCTCGTTTTGTTCTAGATGCTATAGTGACATATCCAGTCTCTGAACCGATTGTAAAAACAACAAAAAAACCCAACCCATCCAAAAAAGGTCTCCTGTTGAAGGAAAGAAGTGTGTTTACTCAAAGGCTCTAATGACTCGCAGGTAACAGTGAGTAAAAGATTTCTTTTGAATATTGTGCCATTGTTCTTTTCTGCTTTAAACCAAAAGAATTAAAGTGAAGCTGAGGTTATTTCATATGTAGCTGCTAGTTTGCATCCATGGTAAATAATCACACAAAACCAGCATTTTAGCTCTGATTTCTGTTGCAGCGATTTATCACAGCCTTTTCTTCTAGTGGTTGTTTTTCCCATGCTATCCACTTTAGCCTGTGCTAAAACTCAGTGTGCAGAAATAGTAAGCTGTTAAATGAGAAGATCACAGCATAGTATCTAAATCATTGGTTTCAGAGGAAATAAGGCACTGGAGCTACTCTTAGTATACTGAGACTAAAAACTAAACAGAAAACTTTCACAGATAATCACTTAAGGATAAGGCTATATAACCTTATCCTGGAAGTTGTACACATGTACTCTTCACATTGCACAGTTTAGGGGCTTTTAGGGGAAGTTAGAAGCTACAGTAAAATTATTTAATACAATACAAAGCTTTCAACTTTATAGAAATATGGTAGAGGAGTGATCCACTGGGACACTGGAAACCTTTATATTTTGGACCCATTCGTTGCATGGGCTGCTTGCCACTCATCTGTAGTTCATTTAACTGTGAATCAGGCAATTTATGTGTCCACAAGCAGAAGCTTACTGTTCATGTATAGGAGTAGGGTAAATCCTTGAACAAAAATCTGGGAACAATCTAGTATTATAATTTACAGAGGATCCTATTTCCATTTGTTAATACGCATCTCCTGTTGTATCAGGTCCTCTCAACTGCTGAGAAATAGCTTCCTTTAACCGTAGATATACAGATTAAATGAGGTAAATTGTATTCAAGAAACTCCCAAGTAAGAAATTTTAAAATTTGCTTGCCAGCTTTGCCTAAGCAATTTCAGGCTGACTCTACTCTGTCTCAAGTGTCATAGAATTTGAATCTCATCTTTTTCAAAGCTGTATTAGCTTCACTGTACGAGCATAAATATCAAGTTAGTACCTGCT
Source organism: Pandion haliaetus (assembly GCA_013401275.1). Lineage (NCBI taxonomy): Eukaryota > Metazoa > Chordata > Aves > Accipitriformes > Pandionidae > Pandion > Pandion haliaetus. The sequence goes on from VYZV01023885.1 coordinate 10,657, forward strand.
TCATAGAGTGTCTTTCTTTCCTGAGGCAGCTGGTGATGGTGACCATGCTTCCCAGTTCAACACACAGAGTTGCCTTTTCAAGTTTCTGAGGAAAATTGTTGCTTGGGATCTCAGATGTCTGACTTCAAGTATTTGTCTTCTCATATAGTTGGTACACAGGACTAAATCAGTCAGTTGGTCAGGCTAAAATTTTTTAACTGTTGCAGATGTTGTGTATTGTAATACTTTGCTCTGTTACCTACAGTTTCCAGCTAAATAATGCAACCAAACTTAACCACAGTTAAATGATGTCACATAAACAATAACTTCTGACACAGTATCCATGGTCCAACTACGTGGCAATGGTCATTCATAATTAGTGCATCTGCTTAATTTGTATCACTAACTAAATGGCATCGATGATAAGAGAGTATTTTTTTTTTCTTGAGTTAAAATATGTGGAAGGAAAATGGGAGGAAGGTTGACTTCTGATAAATTATCCAGGTTATAAAAGGCAATGTGGGCATACTTGACACTGAGATACAAAATATACATGTTAAAAATGAATGATTGGTGTATTACACATGTTACAGAAATCAATTGTACGTGTTCTGATGGATGTAACAAAAGATGTTGAAGATACTCTACAAGGTTATATTTGGATATTTTTGTTACATTTTTTAGATGTATAACTTGTAGTTTAACTTTTGTAACTCACTTTTAAAAACTGAGCAACGTAGTCTATGAATCTGGAATCGTGTTACTGTGAATCCCATGACAGGTCAGTCCAGATTGCAGCACACATTATTATCAAATTAGACAATACAGTGAAATAATAAAGTTCTTTCAAGCCATATGCTTCCTAATTTTGAAGTAATATACACTTTATATATTTACAAACAGTAATCTTGAACTTGGTACAAATGCTCTAAACTGATTGTTGCTAGGGCACTGTTGATAAAAAAAACCCCAACCCCACAGACCTTTTGGCATTTATATATTAAAGTGGCCAATAAAAGGCTTTGGGTAGATATACTTAGAGAACACTATATTTACCAATAAAGCCTTTTGTAAACATTACTTTCAAACAAAACCACAGTTCTTTTAAGCATATATTGAGAAATACCACTTTCCTACTGTTGCTTACAAAGAGGCAGTTACTGGAGCCAGTAATGAACAGCAGTAATTACATTCAGGAGCACAGAGACACTCAAACCCTGGGATATATAAGCTGATACAGAGCCACCAAATGCAGATATCCACATCACTTACATGTCATGTGAAAGGTTTTATTACCCAATAGGTAAATACCATAGCAAAGCCTTCAAGGAGATTTAGAGACCCTATCACAGCTAGCAAGCTAAAAATACATGTAGCTCACATATGGCCAAACTTGTTTAAGAAACAAAGACATATTCAAAGACTTTTTAGTTTGACTTTTCCCAAACTGCTTTTCAGTGCTCTCTAAATGTCACATCACTCATTGTTCACATCCTAATGACTGTCTCCACACATAATTAACTGCTTTTTTCTTGTCTGTCCATAGTCTACCTTCTGTGTAACTCTTATTTTAGACTTTATGGGCATAACTACAACTGCATACGAGTTCCATCTTATTGGCACTACAAGGACCTTCAGGTACTTCTGTTGCACGTAGCCCAGTGCCTAGCAAGGTACCCTAGGACAAGCTGTGTCAAGTGTCCTAACAGCCAGATGGAAAAATGCCTCCTACCACTCCCGTAATCTGACAAAGTCTACGTTTTTGTAGGCTGCACTGCTCCCTGAAATGCACTTGTATACGTCTTCACCCCAGACAGCGCCCTTTCCCCTCCTCTTCCTCCTGAAATGTATTTGTGAGCACAATTTACATATTAGTGGTTGAGTGTGTGGTAGAGAAGTTGTCCATGTGTATTGTAACCAGTTTCTGAGTCGGAATTGGCCACAGGAAGAACTTGCAGGTGAAGACTTGCCAGCAGGCCCTGGGGAAGTTTTCTGAGAGAGAAGTGTAAATGATGCGATTGATGCAAGAGTTCCCATAGGCTAAGCAGTGAGAGATGATGCAGAAGGTGAAGGAGATGTTGTTCAGGGGAAACTGCCCAAACTCTGCCCACATTGTGATGATGTGGTGTGGCAGCCAGGAGAGCAGGAACACGGCGACCACAAGAAGCACTGTCTGTGCTGTCTGGAAAAGGCAAGATCGCATATTAAATGGTTGCAGTGATCGAGTCAGTCTGTGGTATGAGTGAGTTTGCCTTCCTCTGTCAGTAGTGAAGGCAGTGTAACACAGGCAACACTGATGACTGCCCGGTGTGCAAATTACAACAATATGAAAAAGGATGCTAAAAACCAACACTCCTCCACAGAAAAACAAGGATTGCCTAGTTTTGGCTCAAGCAAATAACTATAGGCACTGGAGATATTGCCCATAAAACCTCAAACAATACAGAGGCTGCAACAGTAATGCTAACTATGTTACATGTAAGAGTGGAAATAATATTCCCTAACATCTGGAGGCTGAGGAACATTAAGGCTATTGAAAATAACTGCAGGGGAATGTGCCACTGAGAGGAGTACAAAGACTGACCTGAGGAGAAAGATTTTTCCAGTAGCTTCCCTCTTATGGGAAAAAAACAAGAAAAAGAATGCATGGAGGATTTTTTTTTTTAAATATGCAGTGCTCTCTGGTTAGAAGTATTCCTAGCTAGATGATTACCTGAGGGAGGCTCACTGCGCCCGTGGGATGGCAGCCCGTGTGCTGGCTGGGTTAGAGGTGTGCCCCAGCAGTGCTTGCTCGCCAGTCAGGCTGGCCAGCTACCATCGCAAGCTGTCATTTGTAAGCCCCAAAGCTTGACATGAGGTAAAATTTTCCTGAAAACAGTGTCCTTCAAAGTCACCATCCAAAATGAAGGTTAACATGAGGTGAGCTGCTGACTGCAGCTGTGGTAGCCCCACAGCTGCGGCTAGGGAAGAGGAGTGAGTGCTGAGGTGCATTTAATCAGTGGTTATAATGGCTACACCTAGCAGTTGTTTCGTCTGCTAGAGAAGGCCTGCAGGATTTCATATCTCGTTTTAAAGCACTCTGTAGCATTCTATCTCTATACCTGTTATGGTAAAATGCGTAAATAGAAGTTAAAAAGACTCAGGCTTACATATATCTAACACCAAAACACCTAAGCTGGAATGACCTTTTAGGAGAAGGGAGATCTTTTTCTCAGCCCCCCAGAATACAGCAAATACAACAGCTGCTGCAAAACCTTTGTATGTTCTCTGACTTTTCTGCAGCACTGCACAGTTGGCATGACTTGCCAGATTAAGCATGTCTCCCAGGCAGTATTTCAGTGATGACTCAGCTGGCTAGGTAGAGCTGGTCTCAGGAAGGAGATGTTTTGGATTCCCTAAACTGGGAGGGCATTTTATGGGTCGTTTCTTGTTCTCTGTGGCTGTGTGCTTTGGGTGAGGTGGAAATTGCAGCATGTTTTAGTAAGACTGCCCCTCTATGGCATACGCTTGGCCTTGTTGGAAATGCAATGTGAGAAAAATAAGGAAAGGAGGAGTACCAGAATTAACGAAGCAAGGTTTCCTAAGGAATTATGTCTTTGATGGATTCTCTGGTGCACTAAAAGATGGTAGTGGTACAACTGAAATAATTCTCAGACCATTTGCAGTCTTTCCGTTGTCAGTGGCTCTCCAAGGTACTTAATAGAGTTTCACCCATCTAGAGTCTACTTCAATGATGGCTTTTTCTGTCTTCCTGTATCAATGAGTTAGGTATCATATTCATGGATGTATACTGGCTAACGGAAGGCTTCTGTATTGCAGACTAACTACCAAGATCATGTTCTGGAGATGATGACAGCATGGAGAAATGACACCATGCTCCAGGGAAGAGCGGAGTGACATTACTTCATAGCAGAAGGAATAGAAGGTGATTAGATCTTGGTGCATAACATCTGGGATTGTAACAACTGATTGCAGTCTCACACATGAGAACAGTGGGAGACACTGCTAAAATATTTATAAACAAGTCTTATGTTTGTAATGTGGCTTGTTCAAAAGGGTTGGAGATATGGGGTGAAACTGGAGGAAATCTATTTGTCTTCCAGGTTCTTCTGTTTCACTTTAGTAACTGCCCTACAAAGCTGTTGAAGTTTCCTAAGATTATTTAGAACTTTAAAGACCTTGTGGTTTAATTTTTTTTTTTTTGAATGTCAAAATACTTGAAAAGTCACTTGCAGCTCTAGGAAGCTGCTATGCTTATGTGTTCAGATATAGTTCTTTATTAAATATCTGGCTAGGGCTTGCTTTATCTAGACAATTGGAGTTGGATCAGAACCTTCATATTATGCTGACCTTCCTAAGTAACAGTATTAAAACCTGCAGAACATGAGGGCACACTAAAATTCTAATTATCGTTTATAACATACATTTAATCTGGTCTTATACCTGAGTGAATCACACTAAAATTTTTAAAGTATATTCTGCTTACTAGGACAGTAGTAATGTGGGGGAAGGCTAAAAGGTGCTTTACATGGCAACTGCTTTTCCTTCTACTTCTTTAACCCTGCAGAAAAATCAACTGCTTGATAAAGAGGGGTTTTCTCTATGTTGGACAGGCACCATCTTTACTCAATTTACATAGGGACTGCAGTAATGATCTGCGATAAAAATGTGATTATTGAAGTGGAAAAACGTGTTTGGATGTGAGCCAAAAGTACCACCTTCATTTGTTTTAGCTACATTACCAAGCCAGTTAAATCTGTTTAACCTGTCTGGGAAGGTGTTATTGCATCAGATCAAGATTTCTGTGCAGATAAGATAAAAAATTTGCCTACAATACAAGTAAAAAAAAAGAAAGAAGGGATTTCTGTCAAATAGGTCTCTCAAGTAAGTTTGTATGAATTTTGAAAGGCAATAACCAGTAGAGTCATCCTGTACCTGGCATACTTCAGGTGCTTCCGTATTTCGCCTACTAGAATGGTTGTATGACTTACNCCACACTGGGAACCAGGTGCTGTCCTTAAAAAATATACTGGTGTGATTAGAAGTTGATGGAACTGACAGACACAGATGTAGTGGTCTTGTGGGGTCTAGCTTCTCTTTGTGGTATGATGGGTACTAAAGAAATTATTAATAAACAGGTCCCGTCCTTAGCTTTCACCAGCAATAATTTGTGCTACTTTTTTACCCTCTATCGAAGTTAAATAGCTTAGGCTTGTAACTAAGGCAACCTTTCATAGCATCCTTCTGCTTAAATTAGGGGGCTACAAGCACTGAAATATTCTTCTGAACAAGGGATACATACCTAGATATTTTTTTTTTCCTTTTATTGTGAAGTAACAAACTGCACATTTAACGTAGGGCTGGCTATTAAAAAATGGGTTTGCAGTTGCTATGTATTAGCACAAAGCTGTTTCTAAGGTCCAGCTATTTGGGATTTTGCAGATGGAAAACATAAACAATACTAGAGCAATAATATACATAATTCATGACTCGAGAAACATGTTTTGAAAATGGAACTTGTGTCTGTTTTTTCAAGTTAGGCAATATCTAGTTAAGATAGAGGAAACAAACAAGACATTATGCTTGGCTTTTAATGTGGTAACTGTTGTAGCTAAGACTAATGTTAATATAGACTGGCCAGCTGTGGAGGACTGATCCAGAAAGCTTTTGTACTGTTTTGAGTTTGTTCAGTGGGCTATGATAATTTGCATAGTTAATGGATTACTGTTGGTCTAGCTGTGCCCAGTTAATGCTAGCCTTCTGGTTCATCTCTGAAGATTCAGTGGGTCTGTAATAGATATGTACAATGGCCACTACTGGATTATCTAATTCTCTCTTAACACTCCTAGAAGTCTTTCAAGCAGCTCCACAAAATAACTTAGTGCATTATTTGTTGCACAGACAAAGTAAGTGTGCTTAAGCTATACAGTGAATCAACAGCATGGTGGGAAATAGAGACTGGGAGAGGCAAATATTTTTGTTTGTCAAATAAATAGATAAACTCCTCTCTTATTTTCCTCCCCTTATTGTTTCTGCCATGCACAGATTGTCTAGACTTTACTTGCTTGTTCTTTTGTTATCTTTATAGGTGAACTGACTCTCACTTATGCTTTCCTGCTTTTCTTTGTTTTCCCTTTGACTTTTTTCAGACCTGGACAAGATGTTTCTTGCTTTTAGCCTTCACCTGTCCTTCAAAAACCAATGGCAAATGCATTTAAAATGCTTTTGGAGGGAGATGCCTCGTTCTGGAGGATTGTCGCGACGGGGGGAAAGACAAGAGTACTCGATGCGAGTGATCAGCAAGCTTCCGTT
>VYZV01023887.1:17164-65187 GCA_013401275.1 Pandion haliaetus
ACCTCTTTGTTTAACTTAATGCCCAGTGAAATAAATGAGACTTGGACAGGCTTTGATCCTGGCTCTTTGTAAAGATTCTAAGGCACATCTGAAAAATAGCTGTAAAAGAATAGGTGTATCTGTAGCAGATTTTTATTACTCTGTGTGATGACTTGCATTCCCAGGTATGCACAGATACCACTTAAGAGGTCTCACAGGCAAAGACCCTCTGCTATTGCAGCTGGACTTCTTTATTACTCTTTAGATCTATGTGGTTATTCAATATGTATGTATGCCTATACAAACTATCTATATATTATATAACTCTATATTATATCTATAGATACCTATATATTATAAATATGCATGTGTAGCATGTCTGTGCGATGTATATGTATTAGAAAGCTGTGTGTGTATTTGGAAAAATCCTCTGTGTTGTATAATGCAGAGAGGCAGTCAAACATTCGGCAAGGATTCCAGGCGGTGTGAAGGTAAGTTGAGTGAAAATGTTTATATGAATGTTCAAAGCTGGGGAAGTTTGAATCTTGTACAATACAATTAAAATGTGTATTTTAGTGATAACTGAATCAGAAATAAACACAAAGAAAATATGAGAGAAGAAAGGAGGAAAAAATTACACACTGCCGACATGCTCTGAATTAATTTGCTAGGTAGAAACCATGATGTTGATGTAGATACTGTATCTGCAGCTAGCTCCACAGTGAGAGGAATAACCTCTATCTAATACTGTGTTGATATGAAGGACTTTGACACAGTTTGAAAACATGAGTGATACATTAGAGTTAAAAAATAGCATTTCTGCATTTTAGGGTCCAAAGGAAATAATTTATGCTGCAGGCTTTTTTGTTCTAGTGACGATTATTTTATGAGAAATAGGTTTTGATTTCTAAACTTAGCCATGCTGCCCACAAACAGTACTTTCTGGGGATTAACAATTGATCTTTCCATTTCTCAGCTTTCTTGGTTCTCTTCACATCTTCTGCTTCCCAATGTGTGTGTGTGTAAGCTCTGTAGCCAAATGCAGAATAGTCATCTGGCAGAAGCAGTAAGCCACTGGAATACAGACATGTTTTTGTCCCCAAATTTTACCACGTTTTCAGTCTGAAGACCGAGGATGGCAGAAAGATTAAAGTTTGACATTAATTTCTGTTGTCCATTGAAGGGATAAGGGAATTTCCTTTCTTTGGTGTTTTGAATCTGTAGAATCGATGGTCAAAGGCTGAAGTCAGTGTCCAGGCAAAACGTTTGCTGGTTTGAAAAGAGGGGTTGTCAGAGCAAAGACTTCAGAATTAGGAAGGCAGCTCAGAGGAGTGCTTGAGCACATGTTGAAATCTGTGCTTCATGATGGAGCTAATAATCTCTGCAGTTTAGGATGGGAACTTGCACGTGTTTTATTTCCCTCTGGCCCAAGCTCCTTTCCCAGGTTCCTAGCAAGACATCAATAAATCTTCCAGGTAAGCAAACCTGGTGTACAATTGCTGGTGAACTGCTAGACAGTTACTGTCCCCAATTACCTAAGAACTCATCATGCCTTTATATATTTATTACCCCATCTTCTCTACTTCAGCCCACTTGTGTGTTACATGCAGGGTGAGTGTTCATGTATCTATTACACAAACCCAATATCAGGCTGCAGAGTCCTTTGCTGGAGCTGGCTGCACACAGCAGAACAGCCCTTGTAAAAATTGTCTGTTTGGATTATCCTTCTAGACCCAAGTTAACTTCTTCAAACTTCAAATTCTTACTAGAGGTGCTTGAATTGGCAGCATGGTGCATGGTGGCTTTATGTTTCCTTTATAGTCACCTGCTGAGGGTGATTCACATTATCTCATATCTGAATTGTTCTGTGCTTATCACTATCTTACCTCAAGAGCAGCTACCTGCCTAAATTAGGTGATCCTCTTAGTGCCTTAGGTGGGAGAAACTGGTCCTGGGCTTGATTATATGGGATATCTCAATGGGTTTTGTTAGCACAGAAGGGAAAAAAAAAAAAAAAAAAGAGCCAGCGGGTGCTATACCTCTGACTGCTCATTCATCAAGCCAGGCAAAAGCACCTGAAACAAGTGAGAGCATTTGCCATTCACAACTTCTCATTACTTTTTTTTAAATTTTTCACATCATCATGTACTTAGACAATACAGAAAATACCACTTTACCCAGATGCCAAATCAAACATAATTGGCAAATAATCCAGTTGAGCAGGTAGTGATTACCAATGGGTTAAAATTTGTTAACATAAACTACTGGGCCCAGTTCTTTTGAATAACAGATGCATTCTCAGAAATCAAGTGTGATTATAGAAAAATGAAGACTAATGACTGGATAATTGTGTATTGGTGTATTATCTGAATTGATAATATCTGAATTTATGATTCAGATAATTCAGTTTATCACTAAGACTTTAGATGGCATATGCAGCCAACACGATCTCTGGGGACAAAATTCTGTAGCCAGTGACCACACAGTGATGAACCTACAGTCTCATCCAGCCATTTTTAACTGCATGAGCTGGGTCACCGAGTACCTGCCTGGATCTGAGAAGGGTGTGGGTGGCCTTTGTTACAAATCTGGAGTGAGACTTAATCATACATCACATGCCTCCAGGCAGACATTTTCTTTTTCAGCAAATAAACACCCATAAAGCTGTACCAATACCATAAATATGATCAATAATACAATAGAATATTCTTTATAGGAGCACTCCCATCAGAGATTTTCCTTCTTGTGCTAGACACTAGAGAAATACAAATAATTCTGAGTTTTTACGACTTGTTCCTACTTCTATTTCACAACCCACTTTTCCTTGCTGACTGTTGCGAGAAAGTTATTGTTAAGCACTGATGACCTCTGCACCTTAAACTCTGTGCTAATCCTGGCATGCTCCTTTGCATTTCAGTTTGCCGCATACCTTAACATGAGACTGGCATGTTTTGTGTTGCAGAAAGGAATTTCGGTCTCAGAACCTGTATTTCATGGAAACATGTTCTGCCAGTGGAAGCACCAGTGGTTCAGGCATATCTTACTTTTTGACACTGCAGAAAAGAAATGCTTGGAATGAGGCCACTTGAATCTTTTCTCCACTTTGTAGATGCTTTGAGAAAGAAAGAGAAACAGGAAAGCTAGTGGTTGGGAGAAAGTCATCATCCATTTCTCTCCTATTGGTTGTGATTAAATATCAGGGTTAGTGTTGGATTTTTGGATAGCTGCCGGGCCTTTGTTACTGCTCTTTCTGGCTACGTCTGTTTTGTATCTCAGGAAATAAGTCAGAGTGCAAACTGAAGCTGCCAGCCCTCCACCACCTAGCTTTGTGGACTCAAGATGCCTTTACAGAATGCAGCATGCCAAGTTGTTTGGGATGCCTACAGATCCCACCTGCATGTGGTCTTGGGTCCCTCCTGGAAAAGACCTCAGATCATTTGATTTGCATGCCCTCAGTTGTGGGACTTTGCCATGGGAGGAACGGAACAATTTGTGCTCATCCTGTCTGTACTACGGACGCGTGCCGCTGATAACACTTAGGCCATGAAGCAAATCTGGGTTTAACATAGGCTCAGGCCTCAGGTGTTCGTAGTGGAGGGGGTTTGGCTTCAGATGCAGATATTTATATTTATATACAAATGGACTTTGAAGAGTGACTCAGCTGTGCCTGCTGCATGGTGCCCTCTTGGCTGCAGTGACTGCACTCTCTGCATCTTTACTTCATTACCTGTGACCATGGCACTGTGAAGTCCCTGTGTGGGCCCACAAAATGTTGAATCAACCAAAGTTCCTATGTATCTTTGCTCTGTTGGGTACAGAACAACAGGAATGGAAACTTGCAATAGGAAATGGGCATCTGGGCATCCTTAGATGTCAGTCAGAGGACCAATTATCCAAAGATTTACAGCATCATTAAGGAGGTTTTCCATAGACTTTGTAAAGGAAGGAAGGAAGGGAGGGAGGGAGGGAGGGAAGAAGAAATAAATAAATAAAGAAAAGGAACTGAAAAAGAAAGAAAACAGAACAGCAAGCAATTCTCTTTAGAAAACTAGTTGTAGTTCATTGAACCTTGTCTTCCTTTTGCCTCCCTGATCTTAGGTAAACATTTGAGTGAAGTCCAAACCAAATACACACACCAAAATAGCATAAGGTCTAACTGATACAATCTCCAGTACTAATAGAAAAGGCTAGTTTGAAGGGGGAAGGGAGAAACCTTTTCCTAGAACAGCTATTGCTTAGGTGAAGGATATCGTCCCTTTGACTGTACAATGGGAATTAAGTACTTCCTACAGCAAGTATAGCAAAATGTCCTGTTTTAAAAAGGTGGTTGTTGCTGAAATGGTAAAGGAGCTCTAAATGTTCAGTGCCCTTTTACAGTGCTTTTTCTGAAATTGTCCTGAAGTCCATCATAAATGTTTTGACCTCACATATTGGCGTAAGTAATTAGGCCACCTTTTCTATGCAGTAATAACTTCTCTTTTCTAACTTTTGGTGGATGCTGTGTGTGTGTTGTGGGGAGGAGGTGAGGATGAAAGGCAATGTATCAGCAGAGAGGAGAAATGCAAGCCACAGAAGTCTAGTCCCTTTGGCCCATCTGCAAGACAAAGGCCCGTTGCATAACATTATGAGCACAGCTAAGTCCAAAGCTTAGGTCCTCACCTTCTTTGTTAGGCAACAGAGGAGACAGATAGGGCCAGAGGAGCAGTGGGATGGAGAGAGCTTTGGGCATTTAAATGCTTGAAGTTAGCTCTGAGGAGCTTGAGCCATTCATCATTTCATGCCAGACTCAACTGCTTTGATAGAGGCATCACACCTAGTACGCACTGAAGATGTCCTCACATGTCTATGTGTCTAGACTTACTAGTCTTTAATATCCTGCAAGTTGCAGGAATCTAGCAGTGATAGGGACACTAAGGTGGTCAAAGCCTGTGTTGCATTTTCACTGGTGTAAATCAGCATAACACCACCCATGGTTAGAGCTGCATACATTTAGACCAGGTGAGGAGCTTGCTCCTTGCTAGTGTTGGCTATTACAGAAGATATAAAAGGTCTTTATATGAGGAGGTTGTTATGGAAGGGAGTGGTGGCTTATTACGAAGATGGAGCTGACTTTGCCTTTGGGACAAATCTGGGTAGCTGTTTAGGAGACAGCAAAACCCTGGCCCAATGAGTCTGGCACATGTTTTCTGGGGATTAAAAAGGATCTTTGACTTCTTTTGCAGTTCTGAGCACAGGTTGTCCCTTGTGCTACTGCACTGTGCTGTGCACAGCTCTTCACCATTGCTTTGCTGGGGTACAAAATGTTCCTCTCTGGAGGGCCTGTGATCTTCCGGGAGTGTTGCTGCTGGCTGTTAAAAGACTGCTGCATTTGCCCCAGAGGTGAGGAGGGATACGGATGCACACCAGATTTCCACATTGTGTGAAAGGAGCCTTATAATTATCTTATACATTACAGTTGGGAGCCTTAGGCAAAGGGTAGGCTCCTGTGCTTTCTCCTGACCCATTGTGTGAAATTTCATGTGACGCAGCGTGGGGAGGTGGCTGCCTCTAGACATCTCTGTCGTGTAATGATAGTCATTACGTGACAAATGGGGCTGGGCCAGCCTGCCTGGGCATGGGTCGAGGTTCCATGGTGTGGCTGCAGGACATGTTGGGTGCTGCGGTGGGGAAGGGGCTGGGACATGACCGGGTGCTGGGAGCTGGGGCTTTCTCAGAGGGCTTCAGGGGATGGGCCACGCTCAGGGGTGGCTGTGCAGCATGCCATCAGTCTCTCCTGAATGTGGAGCCCATGGGCTGTGTGTGGTAAAGGTTAACCCAGCTGCCTGTCACTGCTTGCCCCAAGAAAAGCTGTTTCCACCATCCTTTGCTTGCACAACTTCTGACAAGGTCTCACCTGCATCTTGTCCCTTTGTCCCCAGAGGTGGGCCAGCTTAGCACCTTTTTGCACCTCCCAGCTTTGTCACCATAATAAGGACCAGCAGGAGCTGCTGTACCTGGCAAAGACACCTTCTCCATGCTGGTTCAGGATCTCTTTGGAAAAGCAAAAATAGGATAAGATAGGAAATTTTTGACAATCTGTATGAACAGATTGTACTTAGCTGTTGTCACTGTGGTATAATAGGAGAGGATTTGCTCTTGCGCGGAGGGCTGGATGCACTATAATCCCCCTTAGTCTGGTCCAGCGCACCATGTGTGGTCTGGGTGCTGAGGTGCTGTTGCAGATGAACTGACTTGTTCAGGCTGTAGCTGCATGCAGCCAAAATTAATTCCAGGATTAATGCTTGAGCTGACTGCGGAGTGGCTGTTGATCTCATTGAAATGCTGCAATTGCTGAACTAATGGTACAGTCACCTCTCAGAAAGGGATGAAATCAAATTCACAGAAAATTTCCAAAGCAAAAAAATCAGGTTTTGTTGGGCTTTTGGTTCACATAATTAAAAATGTTCCCTTTGTGTCCAGCTTTCTTGTTTTAGAAATAGAAATACTTCTATTTTTCTGAGCGTGGTTTTTCCACCAAAGAGTCAGGTCCAGCAGCAAAATCACAAACCTGGTCTTTGAATGTGCTGAAGTGAAATGCTTTGATCACCTTGAGATGTTTTTCTATCAATGCTTGAAGCCCACCAACTTGCTCAAATGGACCTTGGGCCATGGGTAGGGTTGGCTTCCAGGAGCTGACAAAATCAAAGTTTTACAAAAGAATTCCCAGTCTGCGGCACACCCCACCACCCCACCCAGGGGAGAGAGATTATGGGAACTCATATCACAGAAAGATCAAGCTTCAGTTTAATCACCTCTTGTTAATGCCTTTCTTATATTGGATTTTAATACATTTTTAATCTGTTTTTCATTCTTCATGCTTTATCACCTGGGTGATCTGAGTGAACAGGACCCAACCTGATGCTGGGACCAAAAGGCAGCAGGGGAGGTGTAAAAGCAGAAGCAAATTTTCCCAGGAGGTTGTGGAGAAGGGATGTAAGTTGAGGACTGGTCTGGCAGAAAAACTCTAAACTGGGACTGAGGCAGCTGATGTGACATGGTCCCATTGTGTGACCTTGAGTCCCTCCAGCCTGTGTTCCTTCAGCCTTTTGATTGCCAATTCAGTTATATTCTCTTTTAGTAAATAATTTTTTTCTCTGTGTACAGCACCAAGCACACTGAAGCCTTCTTCCCAGCTACATCCTCTAAGTAATGCCACACACGGAAAAAGAAAAATCTTGAGAACTTAAACTAATGACACAGAGAACCTGTCAAAAACCCCTTCTGAGGGACTTCTCCCATCCCCCTCCATGCTGAACTTATTTTTCCTTCAGTTCAAAAAGACCCTTATCAACGTTTCAATCTTTCCGTGTAAATACACTGACAAGTGTCAGGCCCTGGCAAACCTATAATTAAGGCTGAACACAATTTGCTAATAAAAGCTAAGAAACTCTGGGTTGAGTTTACTTACATTATCCCCACTGGGCACTTTCCATCAGAATCTTTTATCTGCCTCTGCAAATGCCACTTTGACATTATTTTTACTGAATCAGTCAAACACGGGCACTACACGCATTCTCCTCCTTGCCGAGAAGATGCTCCGACTTCAGAATTAAAGATTTTTGTTGTTGTTGTCCTTGCAGCTCCTCTGACTCACAAAGCACTGTGAGCTTTTGGAAGGAGAGGAAGAATGAGAAAAGTAGAGGGGGGGGAGAGAAAGAGAGAGAACTGGAGAGAGAGAGAGAAAAAAACGTGAGCCAGAGATTGTGGCAGGCTTTACAAATTGGCACAGCCTTATCAACAGCATTTCATGGTTTTCTGGAACTCTTTCAAAGGGAACTTGCCTTTGTGTGCACTGGCTTAAGCTTTACTAATATTTAAAGCTATATTTAAAAGTTTATGAAAATTACTTCTGAGTTCGTCTGTCTCTTAAAATCACCGAGGCCAATGTTTGCTTCTTGCTGTTATCCTGCTCGCCCCCCTTCCCCCAAAGTTTCTTGGTTTTCCCGTCCTCTTCGTCCTTCCTTGGCAGACTCTCTGCCTTTCCCTCTCCCTCCCCCATTTGCTGCACTCCCTTCATGCAGCCTTCCCTCTCCATTTCTGGGGTGGCTGGGAGAAGGGTTTTGTCTGGTGGGTCTGTTTGTAATGGGTGAGGTCCAGCTTTCAGCAGCGCCGCTCTCCACTACATCAGTAAGTATGTAAGTAAATACATCTCTCATGCTCTTTCTCTTGGCTCCCTGCTTGGGCAGAGGGTCAGCTGGCTTTTCTCCTTGCTTCCCTCTCTATCCAGCGAGGTCTGGGTCAGCAGATTCTGACACCTCTAATAACCCACGGTGACATCTTCACCCTAAAGCAGATGTCAAAATAGCTCAGGTGATCCTTAGCACAGACACACATTGCTTTTAATGAGATTCAAGGGGAGAAATTTTCCCAGCTTTCCAGGGATGGGTGAAAGTCTGGTGCAAGCCCCAAACTGTGTCCAGATTTGCCTACAGCCAATGTTATTTGTGTGCAGTGAGGCATTCAGGTGCCTCCTCTACCTGAGCACCAAGGCTGTCTGAAGGAGGAAAGTCTAACAGGTTCAAGTTGGTCCACAGATGTGCCCTTGTTCCGGGCATGGATGGAAGGAGGACATGTGGAGAGGAGGGTGGTCCAACACAGGCCTCTAGCAGCCCATTCCTGGCTCTAGCTCTTCCAAAAGCAGCAGTGACACTTGGGGCAGGGTTTGCCTGGCCCCCTGTGATGGCCGTGTCTGAGCTGCTGACTCTTTTTAAAGCATCATGCTGACCTAGACATCTGCAGAGAAATTGCCTCTTAAAAACGCCTATTTCTCTTCAGGGCTGTTGAGGGAGCTGGAGATGGCTCTCTCAGCTATGTGAATATCTACATCTTAGAGGTCTAAATAAAGCTAAGATGAATCCTTTCTGGGGTAAATGACTTAGGTTCGAGAAGGGCAACAAAGCTGGTGAGGGGCCTGGAGCACAAGTCTTATGAGGAGCGGCTGAGGGAACTGGGGTTGTTTAGCCTGGAGAAAAGGAGGCTGAGGGGAGACCTTGTTGCTCTCCTCAACTACCTGAAAAAAGGTTGCAGTGAGGTGGGTGCTGGTCTCTTCTGTCAGGTGGCTGGTGATAGAATGAGAGGAAATGGCCTCAAGTTGCGGCAGGGGAGGTTTAGATTGGATATTAGGAAAAATGTCTTTACTGAAAGAGTTGTCAGGCATTGGAATAGGCTGCCCAGGGAAGTGGTGGAGTCATCATCCCTGGAGGTATTCAAAAAGCATGTAGACAAGGCACTTCATGATGTGGTTTAGTGGGCATGGTTGATGGTTGGGCTCAATGATCTTAAAGGTCTTTTCCAACCTAAATGATTCTATAATTCTGTTCTATGATTCTATTAGATCCCACTTAATGCATTCTAAAAGGACTTAAAATATTTTCATGTCAGAGTTTTAGTTGTATCATAAGAAAATCCTGTTAGCTAATGTGGTTTTAAACACAAAGTGTGTGACAATGGCTGTACTAGGTCAAGCCAGAGGGCCCTGCTGGTCCAGTGTCCTGTTTCCAACAGCAGTCAAGAGTAAATTGTTAAAGAGAAGAAAAAACTGTTCATAGAAAAAAAAATGTCTGTGCCTCCAGCAATCACTGATGTAGACATCTTCAGAAGACTACATTTATACAACCAGGCTTAATAGCTCCCAGTGTTCCTATATGTTGAAATTTCCCCTTTTTTTTGTTTGTTTTTAAATTAAAAGTTTATGCCTTGGCTATATCAAGCGGCAATGTCCTGCTTTCCTAGTTTAGACCCAGCTAATGAAGCCATGGGTGATCCTTTGCCTTCCCAGTGTCCTGGAAAGTGCCTGCTCTGCACCTGAGGCTATTTGGTGGAGTTATGCTGGCTTCAGACAGGATGATCTTCTATGACTTTGCTGCGACTTGGAAAGAGCTAGGCAAATGCACCTTATCTGGGGAAGTGGGCCCTTGCTTTACCTTATTCTATGGCATTAAAAAGAGCATATTGGTATAAGAGAACGTTGAGCAATGCTCTCATCTCTCAGCACTTAAAAGTGCATGGGAATGAACCACAAGGAAAAGCTGTAAATGACTTCTGTATCCCTTAGTGTATCAGTTATAAGCAAATTTTTTATATAAATGAACCCCAGATTCTTTAGATTCCCTTTGAAGAAATCTGTCCTCTGACAGCTGGAACTGTAGTGGTGGGAGTGACAGAGGTAGTGGCTGGAAGACATGGCTGTCTGCTAGAGATAGGATCAACGTTCCTGCAAGGGACAACAGCAAATTTGGTGTTACAGGCACATTATGAAACCCCTTAGATTTTACTGGTGGTTTTTGAGAGAGAAGGAAACTAGATTTAGAAAATGCGATATATATACACATGTACATGTAAATATTTATAAAGTCTGTGTATAGATGGTAACACCATGTTATATGGTAGAAGGTGTATTATGCTTTAATGCATTAATCAGTGCAGGACCAATGAAGTGCATATTATCATCTCGGTTTTACAAGGCAGGGGAAGGTTAGGTGATTTGCCTGAGACCAGAGACTAAAGCAGTGTAACAGATGGGATGAGAAAGGAAGAGGCTCCAGTTCAAGTTGGATTCTTGACAGAACAGGCAATACCAGAAAGAAACAAGGCCCAAGCAAAGGGCAATCGTGGCTTGTCACTTCAGTGTCCATCACATTGCTAGGAAGTTTTGCTAGGGGGAAACTCCTCTGCTTCCTCTTCTCTTTTCTCACCAGATAAAATAGCAACCAAAGCTCTCTTCTAATTCTCTACATCCCAGAGTCATCTTTGCCTCTTTTTCACACTTCCTATGTTCTGGAAAATGATTTTCTTTTTATTTTCTAGAGGTCAGACATCTCAGTGTTGTGAAGTTCATACCCCAGGCTCAATTTCTCTGCAACAGCAAGAAACACTGGCCCAGGATGATCCTGTCATCATAGCTCCCACTTTGTAAAAAACACCAGTGCCTATTAAAAAGCAATGATCACTCACACTAAATAATTAGTGACATTATTAGTACTGTGGCATAACCTGCAGGGCCCAATTAAGATCCGAACCTTATCATGCTAGGCTGGGGAAACGTATATTAATGCACAGTTTCTGCTTTGAAGATTTTGCATTTTTAATCGGTGGAATTAAGAATGGGAAAAAGGAACTTATTCTCCCTATTTCACAGGTGGAGCACTGGGACCCGGAGGTATTAAGTGTATTAAGCCCAAGGTCACATGGGCTGTGTCAAAGACAAGAGCGGAACCTGTGTTCCTACGTCCTGATCAAGGAGAACTATGAGGTGGAGCTTATAACTATGATGAGTCTTTAATACAGCAGGGAAAGTAATAAACAGAAAAAGAGCTTGGGAAGGAAAGAGGGAGGGAGAGGGATGTGTGTGATTGTGTCTCCCACAGCCAGGCTGTTCAATGACTAGTAACAACTGGTCTTAACTGAGATGCTCCAGGGGATGTCTTATTTCATCCCAAGCCACTTAAAGAGCCAGTTAGTCTTAGAAAACGCTGAGCCTATAATCTACTGCCTAAATAACAGCATTTGCCATTAAGTCACAGTAAGGAGAACATGTATGTATATGTGTCTATATTTAAAAATACAGACACATGAAGTGTTTTACTTGTTTAACCGACATCTATATGTATATATAATAACACATGCACACATACACCCTGCCCTGTCTTAAAATGATATAGCTAAGTTAGGAGTGGGCCTACCACCGCAGCCTGGAAATACAGATGATTTAGAAAATGTCATTAACATTTTTAACAAAAAAAACCCGTTTCATGTTTTAAAAAGCTGTGCTCAAAGGAAAACACTTAAGCAATGGCAGAATGTCCCATTCTATCACGTGCAGAATAAAATACTGTTTTCTTTTAATTTCACAATTTTTTTTCAAAGTGAAATGTACTTTTTACATAACCTTTTTGAAAGATTTGGGGTTGATACCAAATTTAAAATATTTCAAAGTTAGCAAATGTTTTTAATTTAATCTGTGGGATGAAAAAAACCCTGAAAGAGTTTGTATTCCAAGTGGGAAAAAGGTCAGAGTGATAAAAAAGAAATCCCATGAAATGGAAAATTTGATTCCCCTAGCTGGGAAATAAAGTTCCCTCTGCCCCTGTGGTTCAGCTTCCTGGGATAAATGCATTCTGGTAGAGTCCCAAGAGATACACTTCCCTCCCCACAGACTGTGGTGTTTATCACATGGGAGGGACCTGCTGCAGCTATGAGCGGGGTCAGGCAATGGAAACCCTCTTACAGTCTCTGGGAGGAGGGTTTCATTTGCAGACCTTGTGGGTATCAGGGGCTCTTGCCCTGCAGAAGTGGATTCTGGCTCTGCTTCTGACAAAGGTTTCCAGCCAAACTATTTTGTGTTGGTTTGGTACAAGTGGCTGGTTGTTGTGAGTTTCCCATCTTGGAGGAAACCTGGAGATGCTGAGCCTCTTCCACCAAACAGCTTAATTTTGTCCTTAGAAGGGATGCTGGAAAGCAGCTTTGTCCTCACCACAGAGTGGGCACCCCAAATTAGCAACCACTTTTCACTTTAACCCTTCTGTACTTCAAGCTCTGAAGAAATGAGGTCAAGAAAACCCTCCCCCCACACAGAGGTGTTACAGAGAAAAAGGCATAAATATTTGCTGCACCTTCAGGCGTTAAAGTGATGGGCATCGAGGAAAAGCCCATGTGGAAATGAATCATTCTGTCTTGGGGCAAAGCTGTGCTAACATGCAAAAAAATTTGTCTTGAGGGTCATGCATCCTATGGGGAAGAAAGTAAAATCCAGAAGAGCTTTTCACTATGGGAGCTCTGTCCAGCCTCCACACAGATTAAGGCCTTATAGGAAGAGAAATAAGTGAGCATATATTTGCATTTCTTTTACAGAGTGGATGTGTGCAGAATAGAAGCTTTAATCCTGGAACTTCCAAAGTGTTGGATGCTTGACTTGGAGATCTAAGTTAGAGTTGTTTAATGTACTTTTTTTTTGCATCTCTTTGCACACACACATTAGATAGGCAGCATATATTTACATTCTGGATTTATGAAGTTGAGCTGAACGTTTTTCTAAATTACTGTGAAACTAACACTTTTCACATCCCGTTCAGTCTTTTTGGGTATCCTTATTTACACATCAGATGGTGTAGTTGCAGGTTTGACTTCATTTCTCTCTTTCTGCTATGTTGGCATCTCCTTCCCATTTTCATATATTTCCATCTCCTGGTTTAAGTGACCTTGCCCATTCACCCTTGAAATTCCACCCAACTGAAAACTAGTCCTGCCTCCAGGCCTGTAACTTCGGCCTCTGTATCTCCGGACAATGGGGTGAAGAAGGCGAAAAAAAGGACATTCCTGCAGGTACTCCGTGTGTGGATAACAAACAGGGCACAAGAGGAGGGCATGTAAATCAGAAATCACTCCATTAGCTTGTTAAGCGTTTTGGAGTGACACCAGGTACATTAGGAGCTGGCAGCCACAATGGAGGGATCCTGGCCATTTGATATTCATGAGATGAAGAAGGTTTAAGAAGAGAAAAGGAAGGGGGAGGGAGGGATGTGAGCTTTCTAATGTAAACACCATTATCATTTGAAAATCAATTAGCTCCTTGCACTGAGGGAATGAGGAGACTTAAGGCCCTTTTCTGAACTGCTATTGTGAGCCTGGGTTATTTACTTTAATTAAGAGGAGACAGAGTGGATTATTGTCTCAAACTAAGGAGTTGGGAAGAGTCAGAAAATTACACTCTACCTCACTGCACAACAAAGCCAGAGTAAGAGACAGGCTCCAAACCCAGCAAAGTCAGAAAGAAATTAGCCTTTAATCTGGATTCGTCCTACATAAGGAGCAATCAAAAGGAAGCAAGGTTCGGAGCCTTCTTGCTAAGCACCAGGCGTGATATTGCAGTGGCTGTCACTGCCAGCACTTCTGTTGAAGCTTAATGTTGGGACTGGAAGGGGTTTTTGCCCCTGGAAGGGCTAGAGTTTGAGAGCAAAGATTTGCTTTGGCCTAAAATTTGACACACTGAAGTGTCAGGTGTGGGGCTGCATTTCCTCCTGCCCCCTCCAACATGATGATGGAGCAATGCATTGCTTCAGAAAGATATATATGTAATTGTTGATGCAAAGATGTCTCTCCTGGATGAAGATGCTTATGTTTTTTGGCTCTTATTTAATTCAAACAGCTTGGATTAAAAAATTAGAAAAAAAAGAGAAGAAGGAAGAAAAAAAAAGAAAAGGAATTTGGCAAGTGACTAATCCACAATATTGTCTAATTTGGCATATGGAGAAACACCCCCCTGAGGTATCTAATACTGAGATGTTTCAGCTCTGCTTTGCATTGCCCACTCTTACGCTGTGTACTCTAAATATGTATTAAGTCAGTCGAGCATGGCAGCTGCTGAAGGAGTTGCCACAGCTTACTGGGTAAATAATGATCGTTTTTTAAATCACCTAAATGCGTATCTACCCCAAAGACCTTAGCGGTGGCTTATGGGAATGCTGATTTGCATTTTAAAAATTTGCTCGGATGTATTTGCAATTGCTGTGCCTCCTGCTGATTGCTGCATGCTCAAGTTTTAAGTCCAGGGCCCAGTTCTGCTCTCAGTTATGAATGGATGAATATAGAGTGTCATCAATGAAATCATAAACATGAAGTCAAACTGAGGAACCAGTCTGCTCAACGAGTTTTGCAAGGAATGCAATTTGGCACCAAGATTTTTTGGTGATTTTGCAACTTTAAAAATAAATCCCGGAGAACTGAGTAGCACCTTTTTTGGGGGGGGTTCTACGTGGGAGAGATAGGCCAAAGGCGAGCTGCTCTCCAACTTTTGTGATGAAGTAGGGCAGAGCCAGATCATGAGTAAATGATCCCAATCAGGCTCTACTATACTTCTAGAACACATCTGCCCAATACCAGGCTTTGGGGCCTAGATATACTTTTTTTGGTGCATGGAGGGAAAATCAGTGTCTTTTTCTGAATTCTTGACACACATCCAAGCTCATCGACTCTTAACCCTTCACAAAACTGGGACCATCCTCTGTGTTTTATCATCAGAGGCACCTTGGCCTATGGTGAACTCAGAAACACATGGCTCTGGAAGCAAATGGATGAGAAGGCTTTTCAGAGGCCCCTGGGGAAAAAACACTCAATACTTTAGGCAGGACAAAGAAAACATATATTTTTATATATAATTGGTCAGAGTTCTCCTAGGCATTCATGGCTCCTTTCCTCCAGACCATGGACTCTGCTTCTCCTTTGCAGCTGGATTCCTTCTTTCTCATTTGGTCCTGCAGTTCAACTGGATCTTTTTCCTATGACAGCCATTCCCTCTTTTCTGCTCATGTTTCTCATGGGCAAGTGTCTTCCCATGCACTGTAGATCTTGTTGAAATGCCCATCCTGGCTCTGCAGTTCAGTGAAGCAGATGTGTGTGTGTGTCCCAGCTGAGTTTTGGACTGGCTCTTTCATCTCTCTTAGGAGTCTGTACCTTTTCCAAGCTGGCTAACTAGGCCAGACCTAGTGACCCGCACCTCAGATGTGCCCCATGACTCTTCCACCACCTCTCCTTGTTCTCCCTTGGGAAATGTCCACTCTACCCTATAGCATGAGATGCACAGACCTCCAGGTGAGGTCATATTAGCATGCTCATAGGGTGGGTGTTTTTATGACCCAGCATTAACATTGATCTGTTATTCCCCTTTTTGGGGATTTTTAGTTGTGTCTCCATTCATGAGTGGAAAGAAAATTGGCCTTGTGAATGACAGAGCTAAGCAAGGCTCATCTCTTTCTACCCTCACTGAGCCCCACATGCCAAGGTACCATCACCAGATGTCACATGGCAGTGGAAATAGAGGTACAAACACACGCAGGTGAGAACAGAGCCCAGGTGAGAAATAAGAAGTATGGAGAAGCGAGGCTCCATGAACCAGCCATGAACATGGCTCATGACAGCCATGAACCAGGCTTAGAAACTCTTGGACATGAGGAGCTGGACCCAGTGACATGAAGGCAATGGCTGCTTTTCTTAAATGAAGCATCACCACAAAAAGGCTGAACATCGTGCTGTTAGTGTCACATCCTGGAGGACCTGGGGAGGTGTAATGTAAGACAGATGATCAGTTGTTGCTCTCTCGTCCTTTCACAGGGTATAGCTTTTAATACTTAGCCACAATGGGCACAGATAATGCATTAATTCCAGCCTTAGCTCCGTACTTTTTGGATTAAAGTGAGTTCTTTATGTATATATTGTCTGGTTATTGTAATATTATTTTGTGATCTTGAATATACTTAATTGTATTAGAAATGGTGCACTGGAACCTTTTTCATCATTATTAATATGAAAATAAATAAAAGGAGGATTTTTTTTTTTGTTCCCCAGGAATAAATCAAATCCTCAGCTGGAGTGCAGGGTCAACAGACCCACAGGGCTGAGCTGCTGGCTGCAGATAGCATATGTGTGTATGCATAGATGACTACACACAAGTGTGCCACCTATATTTGCATTCCTACAGTTGTTCATTATTTGCATCTATTATACAGTGGAGAGAGCACAAATGTATGCAATTGAGACACAATAATGCAGGGATATGAAAGGACCAATCCATCAGTTCAAGTGTGTTTGGGTTTAAGGAGAAGGGGATGTACTGATAAATTCACTGATTTATTCTCAGTAACTCTCATGGATTCTGAGGCAGGGCCTGAGCCACCGAAGCTGCTGGAGCTGTCAGTGATTTTTATCAGCTTCAAGCTCTGACCTGGAGCTTTTAAGTATACGTCAAGCACCTCCAGCACTTTATGAATCTTTTTTGGATGAAGTTTTCCAAACCAAAATCTGAGGGAAAGGCAAATCCATTAAGAAGGCGAGCACATGCTTGACTGTGTTTTGTGTTTAGGGATTCCTATCATGTTTATTGAGGTCCTGTTCAGTTTTGAACATCCATCTGTTCAGAGTCATGGGCTACAGCCCTGAATAGCAACCATGGTCTCATTCTAGAAGAACCAAAAATTCCCTAAACACTGGTTGGGTTGAACTGAGTCCAGTAAGGAGATGACAGGCAAGGCTGTTAGTTGCAATCTCTTATTCTTATAGTCAGGCTTTAGAGATGTTTTGACAGCTTTTAGAGCTGTGTGGAGCAACATCTTGGTGCATGCTCCAGCGTTGTTACATGGCAGAGTACTGGAAAGCCCAACCGAAGAGCCAGAATGACTTAACCATAATTTTTATTGGGTTATGCTGCCATCTCTTTATTATAAGCTTGAAAATACAGAGATGGGAAACATGACATGTCCAGGAGTGCAGCCCAAGATGAGGGTAAAGGAGGTGGGAGAGAACAAGCCAGCAGAAGGTACACAGGGCTGGGACCCAGGAGTTGCATTCCTGTCTGCACTGGGGACCTGGGGTAATGCCCTTCTTGTCTCTGTTTCCCGTCTATCTTTTGTGAAGTTAATTATAATCTTACTGCAGCAGAGGGTAGGGGCTCTTTCAGGACCCATGAAGACAGTTGACCTTATTTGCTAGGGTAAGTAGGTAAAAATAATGGGAATGAGCCCTGGGGGAAGATAGGGGCTGAGGGAGGAGGGGAGAGATGGGCTGGTTCCCAAATCACAGATTTAAAAGGTTTCCAGCTCAGGAAGGTGAAGAAGAGCTCAGACAAGAGCTACTTGGCATATGAAGGAACTGTTCCCCTGAGGGGTCCAGCTGCCTAACTTGCAGGAGGGCAGAATTGTTTTCTTTTGGGTGGAGTTGCCCCAGTCGCTTATTCTTATTGGAAAATAAAGCTAATTTTGGAGCTTGAGCTTGAACTGTTCTGGCCAACAGGAAGGTCACTGGCAGGGCTCATCATCAGCCTATAGCATATCTTGTCTAGGTGCAGCACCCTGTATGATGGGTGCTGAACATCCACGTATTTTGCTATTGTCATGATTTAATAATAATCCTGACTCCTTATTGCATCCTCAGCTTTCTCCTAGATGACTTAGTTACCAAGGCAAGTTGCTAAATTTAAACACTGGTGTAAAGTCAGTGAAGTTACAATAGCAAAGAACTTGACTCCTTACAGGTCTGGTCAAAGGCAGATCATATCAGTAAACAATTTGCTATAGGTTTAATTCCACTCCATGGGCTCTATAAACAAGGGGTTCTTAAAAAAGTTTTATTCGTACCCAACTGTACAATTATCTTGGTTTCCCTAATGGCCTGTACCCCTTTTTCCAACAGGCAATGAGGGTGGCTACCTGGGGAACAGACCTTGATCCTTCATATGTTCCTTTCCAAGCCACTGGCAGAGCTAGTGAATGAAAGTCCTCCAGGACATGCCAGAAGCAGAAAGCTCCTACGGCTGTTTGTAGCCTCAGTCTCTGCTACCCAAAGGCAGTGTCCTGCCATTAGCTGTGAATGTGCATCCCTTCCCTGTGCATCTCACAGACCCTGTTTTGTTCTCTCACGGCTTTCAGAGTGGGACTGGACCTGAGAAGGAAGGATTATAGCTCCTGGGGCCCAGGCTCACCCCTGGCAGAGTACAGCTGAAGAAAGTGTTGTCAAACACAGACGGGGATGAACTTGCACTGTTTGTCTCCCATGTAGATGTCCACAGGAGGTTGTTGCAAGGATGGGCTGAGCTCAGTGCTCAGCGTGTGAGTAGAGACTTGGGGGTTACAGGATCAACTGTGTGGTGATGCTGATAGGGATGTGGCAGGTTGCCTTTTGCTCAAGTCCTTTACCACTTGTTGGACCAGTTCCAGAGACAATTCTTACCCAATTTCCAGCTCAGAAAAACTCATCCACGGACTAAAGGTCTTGCCTACATATGTTCATCTAGTTGCTGCTTTGCTAGTGGAAGAGGCTTTTGCTGTCATTGACCCCACAGGAAGCTATTGCCTTAGTGGGATCAGTGGGTTGAGCTCCTGTAAACATTCCCTAACTTGCAGATCTCAAGAGCAGCTGAGCTAAAAAGCCTCTTGTGGAAAAAAGTTAAAAGTGACTGGGCTTGTCCAGCTGAAGTGGGCTAGGACCTGTTTGTACTGGCATTTGAGCTGGCAAACTGGTAAGAGATGGGTGAATAACATTTTGCCCAGGACTGGTGCGAAGCTGTTGGGGGTGGGGGGTTGGCTGGAGGAAGGCATATGATTAAGCACAGTGTTAAGGCTGAATAGAAGTGATGGATCCAACTGCTGGTCCCACAGAAGCGCTGAAGAAAGAGGGAATTCTCTGTAAGAGTTCCTGAGAGGTTTATTGTTCCCTGGTGGTAAGGCTGCAGGACATCTCAGTGAAAGGCTGGCCTCTCTGCAGAGACCTTGTGCCTCTACAGTGACGGCTTTCCCAGAGCTGATGCCCGTTTTCCCCCAGTAGCTTCCTGCCAGAGCTCCTTGCCTCCAAGGATGTGGGCCTGGCAGGTTGCCTGGCAGCCAAGTGCCCTTGGTCCTCCCTGGATCATGGGACCATAGGATGATTCAGGTTGGAAGGGACCTCAGGAGGTCTCACAGGGTCAGCCATGAGATCAGACCAGCTTGCTAAGGGCTGCATATGGGCTGTTGGATATTTGCCTGCATTATCCAGGGATTGCGGCTCTCCTGTACTGGCTTTTGACATCCTGGGTTCTATGGTTCCTTGGGTAGCCAGGTCCAAAGCTGGCTGACCATCAAACCCAGCAGCTTCCAGCCTTCCAGACTGCTGAGGATGCAGAAGCCCTGATGCAAAATGAGGCTGCCCCCAAGTTTCCTGTTACTTCTTCCCAAATAGGATTTGTTTTGTCTTCTCCTCCCTCCTTTCCTCCAAACAAAGCCTTTCTCTCTCTCTTACTGTCTTTGTGTATAGTTAAAATAAAATCATATCAAAATAGATGTTTCTGTTGGAGTGAAATATGCCTTGGTGACTGGCATTTGTCTTTTCAAGATGTGAGGAAGATGGTTGTGTGGGCTCAGGGTCAGATATCACAGAACAACTGCTGACTCAACCATTGATTTATCCTAAAACATGGGGAAAAGTAATTTAAACTAGGAAATTCCTTGCTGCAGGATTTTTTGGATACTAAAAGTTTCCTTGGATTCTGAAATTCATAAATTCATGTAGGAAAACCCATGGAGGTCCTTCACAACAAATAAATCACTCATGGCTCAGGAAATTCACGAACAGCTATTGTTTGTGGGAAAATGACAGTGTTTCCTCTTTCTTATGCTTTACTCATTGTAAGAGGTTGTCATAGATGGAACACGGGGAAGAAAGAATATTGTTATGTTCTCCTGTTGGGCTTTATCTCCATCTGCCTGGTGGGATGAGTTGCCACATGCCCTTGGATCTTGGCTTCCCAGTTGCCCATGCATGGTGTGATTGTCTCTGGAAGATGGGCTGGAGCTTTTTCCTATGGAAATGACACTGTTGTGTGTGGCTGGTGCATTGCTGATATGGTGCATATACTGATATGCATGGCTGAAGTGTGGGTACATGCAGACCCAGAAACTCAGAATCACCCCTGTGTCCATATTGCCTTTCTTTTTGCGCACAACTCCCAAACATGCTCTGTTTCCTTTAACAGAGTAACGATCATCCTTTTTTTTTCCCCATAGATTTCAATATCATTAATACTCTATTGACCAGGGACTGACTTTGGATGAGGAAATGCCCATGTGTGATTGTAGTGAAAGTCTGAGGAGTTTATTCAGGTTGGATTCACACAGAAGCCTCTTTCATGCCATACCACAGATTTCCTCCCAACCCCTTTTTTGACTGACTCCTTGTGCATTTCCTCCTCCCTCTCCTTTTCCCTCGAGGGAAACCTTTAAATAAAACCTTTCCCAGACTGTCATTTGCCTCTAGAGTGCTGTTGAAAACCCGCAGTAGCATTGTTCAAACAGCAGCTGGGTCACCCTATAACCACTCACCAGCAAATTTGGTCTTAGTCTGCTCACATTGATCCATGGAGAGAGGAAACAAAAAAGTTGAAGCACATGCTGGACTGAGGAGCCTGGCTTGAGATCCACAGGATTAGGTCTGTTAGCAGTGCTATATGTAACCTTGACATGCAATCAGCAAAGTAAAATATTCATTATTGCCTGACTGTCAGCTGAAGACAATTTCAATTATTCTGGCATTTCAATGGATGAAGAAACCCTTTAGGCTGGCTCATGAGATTAGACTTAAAGGCTCTGTAAATTAAGAAAGTTGCAATCAGTATATTATCTGGCAGGCAGCTGTGGAATATACTACAACAGGGAGGGGAAGGAAGAAAGAAAAAAAGATACAAATTGCTATATTCAGGTTGTGGTTTTGATATATCAATTTACAGTTCTAACATATGCATTTGTGAAATAATTGTTTTGCATTACTTAAATCAGCTTTAACAGCATCAGTGTGAAGTTTTGAACTCCTATAGCTTGAAAGGTCAGTTTTTCTTTTGCCTTGCACTTCCTTTGAAAGACTAGTTTTGGTTAGAAGAGGAAAAATATTAAACATTACTGGAAGAACAAATCTTTCTGAAAATTATTCAAATATTATAATATATGGCTGTTGATCATAAAATTCTATTGGAAGCAACATTTGTAATGTCCCCCAGGTTAATTTTTATAATATGATCTCAGCCTTCTTTTGCTAGATATGCACAGATGTGGTAATTATGACCATATATGACCTTTACTGCTCCTGTCTGACATGTTAAGGGGAATAATTTATATCATCATATCTTGCATTTCTAGAGCTCTTATCTCCAAGTTTCCCAAACTGTTTCAACGTCTTTACAAACAGTAGTGCAGAACCTGTTTGCTTTCCCCAGTTATATGACTCCTCCCGGTCCAAAATGCTGAGGGCTGAAAAATGGATAAATTTCAGGCACTTTTGGCGAAGAACAAGTACAGTTTAGTAGTAGTGTCCCCTTATTCTCGTTGGGTGGGATTTTGAGTTATACCCTTCAGAAACTCTACATAGAAAAGACAGATTTGCCTCAGGCAGGGAGCTGATGAGTTGTGACGTAGAGTAGTTGGTGAAAAACAGTGGTTGAGTTGTGGCAAGGCCTTCAGCAGAGGTGATGAGTGGGAAGAGCTCACTGGATGTTGGGCCATCTTCTTCATTGTTGCTGCCACCCCAGCTAGCTATGCTGAGGAAATGCATTTACCATAGAGCTCCCTACAGCCACACTATACAGATATAAAAATGATTACAGCCCAGTGAGACAGTTTATATACCTCTAAGTTGCCTTTGGTGATGTCCACTCTGCATTTTAAGTGTAAGCGCCCAGCTGTTGACCCTCAACCTTGCTAACAAGGGTAGTTTTGGATGGCCTGTGTCATGCAAAAATGTCAAGGGGAGACTCTGTCCAGAGTCTGAATTTATGAGTGCACTTGAAGGCATATTTTCCTGTGATACACATGACATTCATATGTCTTAAGAGAGTCTTTCCACTTCCTGCTACTAACCTTCTCTCTCTGGTACACATGACTCAAGGTGAGCTGTTTCCTCTACACATAACCTTATGACTGCTCCATAAAGGCTGATAAATCCTGAATTTTTAGTTTTTAAGGCACTTTTATGCCCATTCTCTTTTATATATAAGAAGTGAAACAATAGACTGGAAGCAAGGCCTCACCCTTTTTCTCTCCCCTGAGGCTGAGGGGAGACCTTATCGCTCTCTACAACTACCTGAAAGGAGGTTGTAGTGAGGAGGGTGCTGGTCTTTTCTATCAAGTAACTAGTGATACGACGAGAGGAAATGGCCTCAAGTTGCGGCAGGGGAGGTTTAGATTGGATATTAGGAAAAATGTCTTTACTGAAAGAGTTGTCAGGCATTGGAACAGGCTGCCCAGGGAAGTGGTGCAGTCACCATCCCAGGAGGTATTCAAAAAGCATGTAGACAAGGCACTTCATGATGTGGTTTAGTGGGCATGGTTGATGGTTGGGCTCAATGATCTTAAAGGTCTTTTCGAACCTAAATGATTCTATGATTCTATGATTTTGCTTGAGCCCAGCCAGGCTCAGGACTAATTAATCTTACTTATGTTTAGATGTTTACAACATGGAGGGAAATATCTTAGATTCCCACTATAGTCACTAAGGAGAAAGAGACACTCCAGGCATCCAGACTGTTTTATCCTAAGGTGGACACCTCACTTCAGGCAGAGGAACCATGATCTAGAAGTTCCTGTTTCTCTCCAGTAGCTGTAAAGGAAACCTTGACTACTAGCTCATATACAAATGTTTAAAGCTAGGTAAGATAAATACCACCCATTTCTTTGCCTGCAGAATGGTTAGACCATACAGCGTTCGGTACAGAACTTGTGTCTTGCCATGGACGTGTAGAGTAGAAATTACAGTGTTGGTAGATCTTGGCTGGAACCGCTAGAGATGATGACAACAGCAATAACCACGATAACAACAGCAACAACAGGCATAGATCTGAGGCAAGGATCCATCAAATATAAGATTTCCACTACCCATCGTCCTTAATAACTTTCACTTACCAACCTAATTTTAATCTCATCAACCTTAGTGCAGATTTCATTCACTTCTGTGAAGCTATTTTCAAATGATAGCAAAGTAAATATGACTTTGATCTGTAGATCATGTGTTACCAAGAAGATTGGTGTCTGTAGGCTTTTATTTCCAGGTTGTGACCTGTTTCTGGATTAATAAAATGATGTGAGTAATGTCTTGGAAGTTAGACTTCGAATGTTGGAACTCAAAGGTTCAAATTTCTAAGCACAACTACTGATTCTCAGTCTCTGTTTTTGAATGGCTTGAACTCAGATGCCTTCATGAGCTTGATTCCTGAGTGTTGAGTGCCCCCTTTCTGAAATCCAGGCTCTGATAAAAAGGTCCTAGGTTGGCAACATACAAGCAGACACCCCAAATCTCTGACTACTTTCAGAAATCTTGGTCAAGGATCACTTAACACACCTAGGACAGCCAATAGGCATCTTGCATATTGCGCACTTTCTTTTTTTTCAAGTGAGATTTTGACCTATATTTGAAAAACAAATAATTTTGGAAGTTGAGACCCAGTGCTTTTTACTGATGATTCATTTGAAATATTCAACATTGCCTGTGTTGTTTCTTTTCTTCCCCCCGAGTTTGGCTAGCAAAGCTGTAAACAGATCCTTAAAAAAATAAAAACCTCACTAGCAATTTACCCCACAGTTATGCATCTTTCTGCTTTGGAGAACATTTAGCTAAAATTAGATGACAGCTCTATACCCTTAGAACCAGTGTTATGTTTTTCCTCCATTTCTGATCTACATAATTCAAAACAAGGAAATGTTAGCAGGTAAAACTGCAGGGTAAAACCTTTGGCTGCTGGAAATATTTGCATTTATTAGACTAACAACTGTAAAGCAGATATGCACATCTTTAGACTTCCTCATTCTTGCCTTATTAAAAAAAAGATCTTTGAAATTCAAAAGCTTCCATGTAAATGTTGCGGAGGGTTTTTTTCCTTCCCCTGATGCAGATGATTGTACTTGGGTGGCTTAAAAAAACAGAACCAGGAACCAAGCACATCAACACATCACTTCTGGTTAAAATCCAGACCCTGGTCTGGATCTAAAATTTGGCAATAGCTGAAATGAGGGTCCCCACCATCCCCCTCAGACTCATGAGTTTGAACTTTTCCATAGTACACAAGCTTATTAGAGAAAACTGGCTTATCTTGGTCCCTTTGCTTGGAGGTAGGTGAGTGTTGCACACTGGTCTTTTCCCAGCTCTGTGATGCTGTGCGCTGCATAAGCAGTGTTTGGTCTGCTAACCCTCTCCATTTGATGCAGGAGGGGGTGACTGCTAGGGGATGGACCACCTCATCCACGCCTGCATGCACTGGAAAGCAGATTTCCCCAGGTGCAGGCTACCATGCTCGCTCCTGTGATCTGATGGGCAACCCTTGGTTTGTGAGATAAGACAGCTGAAGCATGCTTCAGTCCCTATCTGGATCATACCTTGAGACCTTCTCTAGGAAGGGTGCCCATAAGAAACTGGTGTAGACTGCCAGATCTGCAAAGGTGACTTTTTCATGGCCATTTTGCCATATGAGGAGCTCAGACACATGAGCATGTCAGTGATGAAAAACAATTTACCCTCTGTTAGCTGTTGAACCAGGGCAAATGCCAGCTCAACCTTCAATGCAGAGGACTGCATTTTCATGCCTCTGTCTATATTTTTCCCTGTTGCGTACATCTATATCACGCAAGATCATCCTTAAATCACAATTACAAATGCTTAATCAGTAACGCTAACTAATAAAGTATCCCTTGTGGCTTTTTCAAGAAAGTATCAATCGATAACAGAGCATTAAACAAAACAAAACACAAAAGAACGCTTCCCCTCCTATTTACAGAAGAAAATGACTCACAAGGGACAGTTTCTTGTCTTTTCACAATACAAGGGTAATGCCCTTCATGGCAAACACTGGAGTTTGAGCCCAGACTTTTATAGATGTTGTGTTGATGTATTTTCTCATGGGAAACACTGGACTAGTCCAGACAAGCATCTGTGATTTCTAAGTGGACTGAGGCAAGGCTGAGGAATTTCAAAAGGACAACCCAACTGAGTTTTAATGCTTCATGGGATAACACCAAGTGACAGTTTTCAAAAGACTTGTTAAAAATTATTCTTATTTTGAAGATAAAGGGAACTCATTCCAGAATTTGACAATAGATGAGCGGCTAACTTTACTAATCCAACTTAGGGCTTCTTTTTTCCTACTTCTTTCTTTTGCTTGGATTGGTTTCACTGAACCAGTTAAATTGCAGGAGCTTACTTCAATATGGCTAATTCTCTAAACCAATGTTTGAATTTTATACTAATTAGGGTCAATCCACTGTCATTTTTTTCTATAATGTGAAGAGTAGTGACCACAGTAACTCACTGAAATTTAACATAAAAGCAAGATAAAACAATTAAAGTGGGACAACATTTGATTAAGTAGCTCATTGATTTATAGTGGAATAAATTGAAATTGATGGGACGGGGATTTTTTTTTTAATGGCAACCATATTTTATGTCCATTATCAGAATCTCTGGGCTCTTTGTGCTCTTGTGATTAAAAAAAAGCAGTTTAGGGATAGTAACTCTGGGATTTATTATTCTTGTCTTCTTTTTGAAGGCGTTTTTTTTCCTTTTTCTGCTTCCTGTGGTAAAATATTAAGGTCCCATTGAAAAGTTGTATGAAGCAAATATATTGCTAACCAACCAGTGGCTGTTTGACATAATTTAAACAGCATTAATCCTGACAGTTACACAGGGTAAAAAAACAAACACACAGTTTTGTTTTGGTGACAGGGATTAAACCTCTCCTCAGGGAGGTTTTGGCACTGAAGCAGGAGCTCACTGGAAGGGAGTCTCATGCACTGGAGGCATCAGTGAACGCTGTGGCCAGGGGCTGGGAAAACCCATCACGAAGAGGGGAGAAGTCAGGGATGAGGTCAATCTATAGGGCACCACAGCAAGGAACATCCCCCAAATTGCCAAGTCCCAGGCTCCTGGTTTATCCACCAGACTCTGTAGGTGTCATGAAACACTCACCTCAGGGTTCACCTCAGCATTCCCAATCAGCAGGCATGGGGTGGGGAAGGGAGTTATTCCCTCTCTTTCCACTCCCTGAAGGGTGCTTTCCACCCTTTTCGAAGTATATTTACCCTCCCACGACACCAAAAAAAGCAGGGGTGTTTTCCAGCCCTCCCCATGCTTGCAGTGGAGAGACAGAAAGAGAGCAAAGCTCCAGTGCACAAAAATATTTAGGTGGCATCTTATGAAATGCAAATGTTAAGAGACTCGCCCAAGGACACAGAGAAAATCAGTGGCAGAATGAGCAAGCCAATTACAGAGGGGTGCTCATTGAAGAGTACTCTGGAAACCACAGGTACACACATCCTACCAGCATGCCCTGTATACTCACGATACATCTGCCTAAGGCTTCCTTGCAACCTTTTCACGTGGCTCAAAAAAAAACTGGAGTAGAGGGCAAAAATCACACTCAGACTCCTGTAAATATTTAACTGTTTGGAAAAGGGAGGAGCGTTTTTATCAGTCTCCATGTGCACTGACACACAGTGATGTCTGCATAGCCTCCTGTGCAGGATCATTTCTAAAAGAAACACGTGCAGTGATCCAAGATAGTGTCTTGCAGCTGATCACACTGGCAAGGTAAAATAGGCCTGGAGAAAAAAAAAATATAGGAAATAAGCTACCTGATTAATGAACATAAGCCTATGAAAGGGTTTTGTTGTTGTTGGGAATTTGTTTAAAGAGCTATTGCATTTTCCAGGGAAGGAGGTGATAAAAGCAGAAACCCAAGGCAAAGTTATACAGCTCGAGCAGATAGAGCAGCCGATGAAATCAGCTCCTTTTTTTCTCAGCGTTCGTTCTGCTGCCAAGCGTCTTCACCATGGAGTTGGGAGACTCCAGGGCCATCTGTTCAGCTTTTCAGAGACCTGCTTTTCAATAGCGGGGCTCTGTTTTGTGGCATTTCTTCCCAGAGTTACCTTTTTGCAGGGACATCTGTTTGAAGGTCAGCTCGAACAAAAGTATTGCCTCTCAAAAGAGAGGCTAACCCATGCCAGAAGTGGGGCTGAGTGGGGAGAGAGAGGGACAAGGAAGACACATTTTTAAATTTTTTGGTTTGTACCCTAACAGTCCCCTCCCCTTTTTCCTTGGGGCATGTTTCAGAGCTGTGACATCCAAAGGAACTTGAATGCACCTCTTACTTTCAGTACTACTCACCCCAGGGGTCCAGAAATCACAAGCCAAGCTCTTCAAAATTACAAGACTGGGTTAAAAGCCATGAAACTGCTGTAAAAATTACATTTCAGGGATCTTTCTCTTTGCCTTCTGTCTTCAGAGACTTATGTTTGCATCCTGCTTGTTTCAGGATTTCTCTGCAGCA
Source organism: Pandion haliaetus (assembly GCA_013401275.1). NCBI lineage: Eukaryota > Metazoa > Chordata > Aves > Accipitriformes > Pandionidae > Pandion > Pandion haliaetus. The sequence continues at coordinate 45,000 of VYZV01023887.1, forward strand.
AAAGAAGTTTAAAACATGCATCATTTTTTAGTTAAGTGTGAGACAGTCCTGTGGGAAGAAGAGCTGAAACTTTACAGAAAATACTGTTACTGCAAGGTATGTTGTGGTGGCTGGCAATTCCTCAGCATGAGGAATGAGATGACTTTAGGGCCCAATCTTGGAAGGTGCTGAGGATACCCTGCAAATGCAAAATGGGGATGCTTAGCTTGTCTTCATCCTTCATCCTAAGTGTTTTTCCAGCGGGAAAGAATTTGATCTAGAAGCTAAAATAATACAGTGGCTTTCAGGGGACCTAAGCTCTGCTCAGTGGTTCCTGTGCTTCGCCAGCCAAGGTAGGATTGATCTTAAGTCATAGCTATCTGGAAAGCTGGTGTGTCAACTCAGGTAGTCGTCACACCTGCAGAGAGACAAATACCTCCGCAGGGTGCTTCCAGCCTTGTTAGACACCAGCACTGGCAGATGACGGGTTGCCCTCTGCAAGTGTCTGTTTCCTTCTAGTAATCACAGAGGAAACCTCAAAAACTACTTAAGTTTAGGCTCTCACCTTTGTGTGGCTAAAATTAAGTGTCTCTAGACTGATGCCCTGGAGTCAGCGTGGGTATAATGCTCCCTCTGTTCACAACGACTGTCTGGTCCTTATGGCTCTGTGTCCATATTGACCTTTTGTTGAAAGACTACTGGTGCTAGTGCCAGAGTTGCCCTTGGGGTAAGGGAAAACTGCTACTTTCAGTAAGGCTGTTGGCAACCCCTGGATGTAAGGAGTGTAGGAATGCGATAGCAGTGGGGACTTGTTCAGGTCTTTAAAGGAATCAGAAGAATTTTTTTCTTATTAACGTGGCTGAAAAATAACATATAGATATACCGTGCTAACCATAGGGCTGTGTGTATGTGGCTGTGTGTATGCACACAGGCAAGCACACACAGAGAAAACCCTCAACACACATATCTGTGCAGTTAAAATTAAATTTATGCTATTATACTACTCTACACTATATGCACACATGCACAAACAGAATAGTTCAGCTGTACTAGCATGTCTTTGGTTTAGGACAAACAGAAGATGATAATATTGAGACCTTGCTGTACCAGGGGAATTATAATTCCCTTCTGCAGTCATGGTTGGGAAAAGATTACTGTGCTGGTAGCAAGTTTCCAGCCCTCAACTCCCCAGCCAAGGCATAGGGGGATCTGGAAGCTGGGGAGGGATTATTGCTACCCAGCTGAGGGAAAGGGATATGTGGAGGCAGGCTTTAGAGCAGCCTTGAAGTATTAATCCAGCACAAGCAGCCAGAGAGCAGTTGGTAGTTATCACTGCTGGGGTTTACCTAGGGAGGCCCCCAGCATGGATTGAACCTCAGTGAGGGGGGAGGCTGGGGGGTGTTTTGGGAAAGGAGGGGGAGGCACTGGGGCTCATGGCTGAGGCAGGAATAAGAAGCCCCATGGCAGAAGGCAGCCAGGGAAAACTGTTAAATTTGATAATGGATTTGAAGAGCCACTTTGGTGGTTGCAGTGTTCGTCTACACAGTAATTTGGGCATCACTCTGAGCCTACTGCTGAGGCCTGACCCATCCATGCTGTCTCAGCAAACTCAGACACATCTGTCTTGAAGTCCAGAGGTCTCTGCAGAGGGGAAGGATGAGGTGATGGTGGTAAGGAAAAACTGAAACACACAACCAGTGGAGACACAGACCAGGCTGTGCCACAACCCACCAGCTCCCACTTTGAGGTCAGCTCTTCCTAAGCACAGTATTGAACCACACCTGGGCTAAGTGTTACTGCTCCAGACTAAAAGGCAAAGGTCACAAGGTATTTAGGGCCTCTCAATTTTCCTCATCTCATAATCACAGTTTAGCTTGGCTCACAAAGGATGGACTATAGCCCAGGCAGGGGCAACTACCTGCAGCATCTGGGACATGGTGGTATTTCCTAACTGTGCCCTGGAAACTGATGCCAGCTGAGCTGGTGTCTTAGCATTGTACAGCTGTGTTGTCTCAAGGAGCAATTTTCTTCACAGCCTGAAGCAGTGAGGAGCAAGGCTGGGTGTTATCTGGATGGGAGGCCACTGAGGAAGCAGAGCCAGTGTGTTTCAAGAAAAGGGGCCAGTTGCTGACCCTTTCAGTGACCTTTTGTCCTGTAAGACACTATCTATCTGAAAAGAGATTAAACTAAATAGCTGTGCTCTTCACTTTCTGTGCAGATGCTCTACAGATAACTCTGCCTTCTACCAGTCTCATTGCCAGGTTAAAATAAGCTGAAATCCTGAAGCTCTGCCCTAGAATAGGCGTACCTACACTCTGGTGCCCACACAAAAGAAATGTCCAGATCTGAGCAGTGTTACCCTTTGACCAGTCAAGTCCCATTGAACACTTTAAGACTGTTTGATAGGGACTGCTCTGTTTTGCAAGAGTAATCCTTGTAAAAGAGAGAAGGAAGTTCTCGGTTAGCCTGTGATATCACAGGGTGATCAGTCACCAGAGAAAAGTCTCTGCTTCTCAAATTCCCCGGGGTCTTAGATCTGGAGCTGGATGCACATTTCTGGCTGGGTATCCCCTTCTCACAGATGATACCCTGAAGGGTAAATTATCTTTCCTGGCAGAAGACACAGGGAGGAGAGCAGGAAGAGGATCTAAAGGATGATTCCCTCCGGAATTACATGGTTGCCAAAATAATCCATTGGGGATTAATGAGCTCAAGGCCAAGCTAGAGTCATCCTCTTTCAGGAAGTCTAATGTGAGCCAGTGGACGGCAGTGGATGGGATGAGGGAGCTGCAACCATTTCCATGGTGGTCTCCAAGGTGCAGACCTGAAAGGGTACAGTTTGTTATGTTCTCTCATTTTAACTCTGTTTTTCATTGGTGTTAGCAACCACATCAGAGTTAGCTGAGTTTTCAAATGATGTATCAAGGAGTATCGTGACTGATCTCTACCTTCTATAGAAATCTGCTGGGCTGCATTTGCTCCCATCGGGGGGGAATTCAGACCTCTCATTCACCCAGTGCTTCAGCTTTGTGGACCAAACTTACATTTGATGTCAATAGCTTTAGATCCACTTCTTTGGTTGTTGAAGTTCATAGAGTACATCTGATTTATACTAATGCAGAGAATCTGGCATCTCAGTCTTGCTGGAGCGAATGGCATTAGCCCAAGTCTGAATTTGGCCTTTTGACTTTCAAAAATTGGCTGCAAAATGAGGGATCCTTGTCAGCTTTAAGATTGATGCTGTATGACTCCAAGAACGTTTGTCATCTGCTTGCAAAGTGAAAATAAGCCTACAGTTGTTGACAGTAAATGAAGTAATATTTACATAATACAGTCATACCTGTTTCCTGGTAAAGAGATCAATGCATATTGCTTTTTGCAATAACACATCCATGCTGTATATCATCACAGAGACAATAATATTTGAAGTGAAACATTCATCCAGCTATATAATTACTTCTATTGTTTTCCATTTGCTTTTTGTTACTTAATAGTTTACTACTAGTGGCCAATAGTAAAAAACAATCCAGAGGGATGCAAAACAAACCCTTGTTCCAGGTCCTTTCAAAGATATCTTAGTTATTAAAATTACTGTCATTAAGACTGGTACTCAGATACTGCTCCCCAAACTGATGCCCCATTGCACCAGGTGGTGGATGCACTTGTGATACAAGGCATTGCCTGCCCACAGGATCTTAGAGCCGGAAAAAGGCACGGCAGGGACTCAGCCATCATGTAGCAGATCAGCAGCAAAACTGCCATGAGGTGTCCTGCGCCTTTCCCACCTTCCTCCTGGTTGCTCACTTTTGCGTTCACTTTTACAGCCAAATTAGCTATGGTAAAGTGGGTGGTGGGGAGAGGGGATGGTGTGGTCTCTGGCATACTCCATGTAATAGAAAACCTGTGTCACGGTGGTTTGTTGGACCCTGCTTGGTGGCTTTCTTGCAGTCAGCTCTGGCACAACACAAGTATTGCTGTACCTGCACTGGGGGACTAAGGATATGGCATGGGTCAGAGGAGTCATTCTTTGGTGTTGCCTATTTCCACAGACTGGCTCTGCCCTAGACTTTAAGAGTCTGGAGAGCAGGTGAGATGAGACCCTGACAGAGTTTCTCCCAGCTGTCTTTTCCTTTGGCTGGGAAAAAAAGTTTTATCTTTCTGTTCGATAGCATCTTCCAGACCATATGGTTCCTAAATCACTTCATACAAATCAATAACAATAAATAAATACCTAAGTGCCTCCACGGTTAAGACACTTGTGTGTGTGGCCTATCTTGTGTAAATACTGAAGATAGCAATCACAATTTAATAATTATTCCCCCCTCTTTCCACCTCCATAGCCCTCTATGAACACAGAGCTTCTAAAGAAAACCCTACAGCTATGTTTTCCCCAACACAACAAAAACATAACAAACTCTTTAGTTAGGCAAGTTTCCCTCTTGTCCCTCCAGCTGCCCTTAAATTTTCACCCTGGTGCAGAACGATGCTCTGAGTCAACTGGATACTTGCCTCCGCCTACTCAAGGGTGGCTGTATTTCATGCTGCCTCTGTTACTCTGAGTGTCATGCAAATGGGGAGCAACAGAGTTACATCCCTAGCATGGAACAGTAGTGCCGCTCTTTGCATGTGTGTGGCTTTATTTGTTCTTAAAACCAGGAGTTATTTGCCCTAGTGCAAAAAAGTTTTATCCTGCTCTTGCATATCCAGTCTGGACTGGTCACTGGCTAGGAGAAGAGGAAGCAAAGGAAGGTTTGCCGGTAAGAACAGAAGAAGCAAAGGAGGGTTTCCTGGTAGGCAATGCTAAAGGAAAAACTGATTTCCAATTCCATCTAGTGGAACTGGTTCAAATGCCTTGGGCTAGTGATAAGGACACAGCAACTGCATTAGCAGGATCTAGCCATCCTGAGCTGAACAATGGGCAAGTTAGATGTCTGGATCTCTGAGACTGGTCCCACAGCCACTACAGACATCTTGTTGGACAACTCAAAGGTGCTGAAGGAAGACCTCTCTGGTTAGATCATTCACCACCCCTTTCCTGACAGATGAGTATGCTTGGCTCACCTGATCATGAACAAGAGGTGATGTGATGAGGGAGGGAATGGCTTTAAGTTGTGCAGATGCTAATGCAGGTTTGAAAGGTGAGCTGGTCTTGTCTCTCTCTGAGACATCTTTAGCTATTCCTTTCAAGTTTTCAAGTCCCTCTTGGCTTTGGTAGTGGAGAAGCTGTCACGCAAATGGGACCTGCAAACCATGCAAGGATGAATATTTGAAGAGACAGAGATTTACTAGGACTTTTCTCAAGTCCTGAGCCACAAATACTGGTGATGATGACCTCAGGTGTCCTAATATGGCCAGCTCATCTTACATTGGGCTGTTAAAATTAAGAGACCTTCTTCTGAGTGATGAGGATACATAGAAGCAGTTCTGATTTTGTACCTATATCACTGCTCTCTTCCACCTCCCCTCCTACATCCCTCCGTATGCTTGGTCCCTGGGGATGAAACACACCATATCTAGCCCAAGCCAACCATGACTCTTGTGCAGTTGAAAGAGTCAGTTAGGACTTGCCTTCTTGCCTCCTGCTTTGCTGTGGGGTAAATCTCAGAAGCTCTTTCCATCATCCTCATTCCTCTGCCAGGCCCTATAGGACTAGCTACAACTGCAATACTGGGAGGGTGAAAAGCTGGACCACCTCTCCTCATCACATGAAGTCAACACACCTGGCGTGCTCTGAAACAACTACTTGGCTCTTGAGTGGGTTTGCACAAGGGCTTGATAAATCTATCAGAGGCTGCCCCAGCTCCCACATGTTTGCAGGCTGAACAGGGAAGGGAAGAATTATTCTTCCTTTTTTCATTATGAGAAATGGAGTATAGAGAAGTGAAGGGACCTTTCTGAAGTTACATCCTTGCCCAAATCTTTATGTCACAGCTGGGAAATAAGCATCCAAATATCTTGCATTTGTATTGATGTATGAAGTACCTTTGGGTCAGACATGCTTGGTGTGTTTCTACAGCACCTAGCACAATAGGGCACATATCCTGAATAAACACTTGATAATACATTGTAAGCAATCCTCAGTAATGGTGTAGAGGTTAACGTGGATTATTTTTCAGCTCTTGACCCTGTTATCTGTGAATGTCTTATCACATGTATTTATCTAATATTTGACTTCAGTTAATTTCTGTTGGGGGGAAGGTTCATTCTTGGGCAGAATACCCTTTGAGTTTAAGGCATTTAAGAGCTTGTTTCTCAGTGCAACTTGGTGGGGTCTGTGTGCTCCTAAATCATTCTGGATGCTCTTGTCAATCTCCAGGGTGGATCATCCACATCAGGTAAATTCTGTGTATGATTGAAATTCTGTATATGATTGAAATGACCTTCCTGCAAACAAGTGCCCCTCTATTGCATTTAACTATTGACTGTTTTTTCTGGTTCATGTGTTGCATTGTTAGTCATAATACTAACAGGAAATAAAATGTGCCAGAGACTTAGTTCTACCACTTGTCAAGTAGGTACTTTTTAAGAACAGTGTGGCCCTCCAGTCATTTCCCTGAGCTTTTCCTATATAGCATCCTTCTTCTAGAGCTCTACCATATTGTTCAAGCTCAGTATGTACACAACCTGTTTAAAAGACTGGTCCAAATCATGCTTTATTTTTTCATTTTTCATTATATTTTGAAAAGCTGAGAAAAATAGCTATGAAGAAGGGAAGGGAAAGAGACTGCAGCAGGGTCCCTGAGCTGCTCTGCAAACTCTTGTTTTTAATTTCCTTGCATTTGCAAAGCAAAAGCTCAGAGCTTTTAGCTACCAGCTGGAAACATTAGTAGTGATGAGTACCGTGGGCAGTAGAATGCTGCCACCCAGGATTGAAGAGGGAACATCTGTGGCTGTCGGACTATTTCCATTCAGCCTTTAAACAGCCCAGTAGAGATTTGTGGATGTGCGTGTGAGGGCCCTTTCCTTATCAAAGAATATCCTTGTAACATGTTTGGGGCTGGGTAATAATAGGCAGCATCGGTGAATGCTGTTTAATTTTTTTTTTTTTTTAAATGCATGTCTTCTAGTGGGTGATTCATCAGCTGCTGTTACAGAAAGTATGTTGGGAAGCTTGCAGCTGTGGGCTCAGACTGCAGTTTCTGTGTCGTTGCTAGGGATTCTGCATTAAATATCCCAATTCTCTGCACTTAAAACTAGGAAAAACTGACATTCTGACTTCCCATAAGAGAATGGAATACGTGATTCACAGCCCTTCTTCTGCAACATTAATCAGGCCCTGTTTACAGGGAAAAGAGCCAAGGGGGGCGGTTAGAGCCAAAGAGGTATGCTCAGAAAGCCAAATGGTGATGTCATTTGGGGCAAAACAGTAACGGCAAGCCACTTAACTGGCTGAGATGGCTTGTAGTGGGAGCAAATCCCAGTTAAAAGACGGAGAGGCATTAGGGTTTCTTGGCTGTGCCATTGACTGCCCTGGTTTTACTATGGGTTGTTTATGGAAGGGGATAACAGAGCCATCAGCTGTGGCGGCGAGCACTTAGAGTTCAAGTCGGGCAGCTGAGTCCTGCAGACCTGCTGTGAGGCAGGGGGCTGAGAATTTCATAGTTCACATGCTGGGCTTTAAATCCCCAACGATTTCTGTGTGTTACGTGAAGTTGGTTTGGGGGGTTCTCTCTACAAGGGTACGATGGTCCGGTTTTCTCTTTGCGGTGGGTCCTGTTGATATGTGGGTTACACCTTGGGCTGCCATGGTGCCAGGTGCTGTACATGTGCATAAGGGATTGCTCCTGATCCTGGGCATTTGCAACCCACATGGAAAAGGGGACAGTTGTGATTGCCTTGTGTCCTGGTCTCAGCTGGGATAGAGTTAATTTTCTTTCTAGTAGCTGGTATAGTGTTATGTCTTGGGTTCAGTATGAGAAGAATGTTGATAACACACTGATGTTTTCAGTTGTTGCTAAGTAATGTTTAGACTAAGTCAAGGATTTTTCAGCTTCTCATGCCCAGCCAGCGAGAAGGCTGGAGGGGCACAAGAAGTTGGGAGGGGACACAGCCAAGGCAGCTGACCCAAACTGGCCAAAGGAATATTCCATACCATGTGATGTAATGCCCAGTGTATGAACTGGGGGGAGCTAGCTGGTGGGGTTGGGGGTTGCTGCTCAGGAACTAACTGGGTATCAGTTGGCGAGTGGTGAGCAATTGCATTGTGCATCACTTTTTTTGTATATTCCAATTATTTTACTATTATTATTGTCATATTTTAATTGTTATTATTGTTATTGTTATTATTATAATAATTTTCTTCATTTCTGTTCTATTAAACTGCTCTTATCTCAATCCACTAGTTTTACCTTTTTTTTCCGATTCTCTCCCGCATCCCACTGGGTGGGAGGGAAGTGAGTGAGTGGCTGTGTGGTGCTTAGCTGCTGGCTGGGGTTAAACCACAACACCTTGTTACAGATGGACTAAGGGAAATAACAAGGGTTTTCCTTGGGGCCACACAGGAAAACAAATTCTGCATGCCTCAGCTGGGAGAGGAACAACTCTGTAGCAAATCCCTTGTGTTAACTGGGAGAGGGTCCACCTGACATCACGTGCAACCTCTTTTACACACAGGCAGCACAAATCATTTTGCAAGCTGCAAAGCTGAACAAAACGGTTTCTGCCCCCTCTTCAGTTAGAGGCAGTGCCGGGGCTGAGTGTGTCAAGATTTTCACAAAACATGGTGATGTGATCTGAGGACACAGGCAAGGAACATGTAAAGGCCATCTAGTCACTGCGAGGGACTTGCATGAAGGTTGGTTCCCTGGCCTCTGGGCTGTCTTCTCAGGCATCCTTCTCCTTGGAAAGTGGATCCTGACTGTCTGCCTACAGAGATGTAGAAAGGAGCCTTAGGAAGGACATTTAAAAAGTCTGACCAGCCCATCTGCATACTTTATATGGCAAGGAGATCTCTGGGCAAGCCAGTAGTGAGCTGTTGTATCCACAAGTATCAGCTTGCACCTGAGGTTCCCTTCTCAAGCTCAGGCAAAACAGATCATTGCCTACATCAGTAAACTGCAAAACTGACCGTGTTTCCATGTCTCCTTGACGGCACATCTCCTTTCTAAATGAATTCAGGTTTGCATTTTAAAGCAGAATTTACTGGTCCTTACAGCACCACCTTACATTTTGTTCTGCTCATTTTTTGAGGCGGTCCTTTGCAGCTATGATAGAAGATCCTTCTCTACAAGCAGTCCCTCCCCATGCCATTACTTCAATCTCGTCAGACGGAAAAGGATTGAGCATGATTTATAAAATGGTAAAATACCTTATTTTTGCCCTTAATCCAAGCCATGCTTTTGGAGCTTAGAAGCATTTCTAAACATCACATGTTGTCTTACTAGAAACTCTGTTCTCCTGGGCACTGTATCAAAATTGTTAAGCTATAGGAGACTCAGTCTGATAAAGAAGGGAAGTTTTTTGTCTGGACCAGTAGAAGTTCTCTATGCTAAGTCAGACCTGTGGTTTAATCTTGTTCTTACAGGGAGAGAGAACAACGAGCAAGCTCAGAATTTGGGATGAAAAGCTGTAGCTCTAGTATCTAACCCAACATGGGAATGATTCTTCATATGATATCGAAGAGGTTGGCCATTGGTAGTGCAGTAGAAGCTGAAAATACTGTGAATGCTGTGTTTAGCAGTGGCAGTGGTAGATGATTTGTTATACCTCAGAAGCTGATTAAGGTACATCTGAGAGAAATCTGCAGTCTTCTTAGCAGGTAGAATAATAAGGTAATAATGATAGAAAATAATAATTGATAAATGAAAGAGAAGCTGACAGAAAAGGAGACAGTGTATGGGCTGGCTGAGGATCACGGAATGCCTCAGGGACACTCCTATGGGACACTCACAGTGAGAGGAGGGAGGCCTGGGTCCTATCCTAAACACTGCCACGAACTCCTTTTATGCTTTTGATCCCATTATTTCATTTTCTCAAATTTCTGTTTTCCTTTAATTCATGGTACACGAAAATGGTGAGTGGGGAAATATAGTGGGTAACAGCAGAGCATTTTGAGCTCTTGGGTAGCACAAGATGCCACTATGAAGCCAGGTCCTCAGCTGCTTATTTTTGCTTTGGTGAAGGCAGTGATTTACACAAGCTGATGACCTGGCTCCCCTGTTTCTAGTATGTCGACACACAACAACCCTTACACCAGGAACATCCAGGCTCCTGTTGCAAGCATTTAATAAGTTTAAGGAAGTTCCTGTTTTGATCTTTTTTATAATCAGTGTTATTACGAATACAAACAATAACCAGAACAATTGTAGTCATCAATGGAGCTATTGGTGAAGAATACAGGGTTTTCCTGCTTAGACACAACTATGAAGAAGACTGTTTACTTAGCTAGACTGTCCTTTTATAGTTACCAACAGGAAATGTTTGTAATGTTTGTGTAAGATGGAGACTTCATATTATCCCACATGATCTCTTCAAAGGGATGTGAGAACAGAATGTATGTTTTAAATAAAATCTCAAAACCCTTTTTTCACCTTAGGAGTGAGCACATCTGGTTTTGGTGGACTTGCCAACCTGTTGTCTATGTTTTTACGGCCTAGGTTTGTCACATTCTTATCTCTAATTGGAAAAGCTTTGGATGAAAACCCACTTTTGATTTTTGATTCTTCCTGAGTTGCCTTAAACATCGGTAGACAGCATGATTAAGGACAACTTGACTCAAACAGCCCCTATTTTCAAATGCCCAGACATCTGCCATACTGAAGACTAACACACCTTTACAGTAGTGGGTGGGTGGAGTGGGACTGGCTGGAGTGAGAAGAGGGGACAACCCATAGTTGTCCAGAAACGTGAGCATGGGATATCACGGTTTTGGTCAGCTACAGGAGTGGAGTACAGGGAACTCACTGGACTGCTCACAGACTAACCAGGATGTCTCTTTATAAACAACAAAGTACTGTTGCAAGCATAAATTAGGGCTTCATTTTGTTTAGGTCTTGTTTTTTGTTACAGAGAATTATACAACAAACAAGCTACAGTTTACCAAGTCTCTCAGCTTCCACCTCAATAAATCAGTGATGCACACAGACCAATTATCAGACCTATTTCAATCAACAGGGTTTTGTCATTTAAAGCTTCAGAATTACCTGTTAATACCCATTAATACATGGTTGATGGGGAGAAACTTATGGCAACCTAGATAATGGAGAATATTTATGAACATTAAAGCTGTGAGTCCTGTTAGCTGATCACACACACAGGTAAGTAAGGATTGGTCCACACACACAACTATTCACTTGCTATATGGTACCATTGATATGCCAATTTAAGTTTTGAGTCCCATTAGGGGTGGGAACTATTTTATCCACTTTTTACACATGGGGGAAGGGAGGCAGAAAGAGAGATTAAGGGTCTTGCCCAAGGTGACACAGGAAGCCTGTGGTAGAACCAGGATATGAACATAGATTTCCTGAGCCTCCATTTGCTGCATTAACCACAAGCTCTTCCTTCCTCCCTCGTTTGGGAGAAATGAAAAGTTTTCTTTAACATGAGATGAGCCCTACAGGGAACTCAGCTACAAGGTTCTTCTTTGCATGTAGAGAAGATGCTGTAGGCAAGTGATGTCCTTGCACTGAAGCACATCCCTGCAGGTATTTGTGTGTTTGTACCAGTTGAAACCGGTCACCCATGCAGGTGTCTACCCCTTTCTCTTTGGCGTGGTGTTTTGCTGGTGCAGGGAGGCTTCTTTGGGTTCTAGGGCTGTGCAGTTTGGTGACTGTGAGCATGCCTGTGAAGACCGCAGGCTCTGGGAAGTGGTTTTTACTTATCGGCCCACATGTGGACATCTGCATTGTGGATCTGAGCTGATTGTCCGAGGGCCAGTTAAAGGAAGGGCAATAGGTTAAGCTGGGGGGTTAGATAAATCATTCAAGGTGAAGGTGACTTTGCCCGTGTTGGACCTAACACCAGCTCTGGGACATGGACAAAAATCTTAACTTGTAATTTCATAGAAAAATCTGTTACTTGACCAGTGAATTCCTTTCTTTCCATAGATGGCAGAAGTCAGACTTTCTCTCCCAGTTATCAGTGGAAAAATGGACAACAGGGACTAGAAAAAGCTCATGCTGGATGAGCACCTTGGGTGTCAATGGGTAGGAATGCCACTCCAGCATCTTGTGATGAGAAACCCCATCTCCTCCATCAGAGATGTGCTGGGGAAAAATGGGCCAGAGACAACATATCACCACATCTACATAATTTTTGTGAGACCAAGACTTCCTTTAGGTGATGCTGGTTGATCTTTCACATAATTACATTTCCAGGTGAGATATCCTTTTCCACTGGGATTCACTGCCATAGCTGTATCAGATAACCAGGAAGAGGTAAGCAGCAGCTTGAGTTTCCTCTATCTGCTTGTGCAACCAAACCACCATTCACAAGAGGGACTTTTTAACTCACACACATATACAAAAGGAATTATATTGTCAGTGGTATCACCTTCGATTATAAAGGACAATACAGTAAAGGTTGAAAGAAAAGGACACTCCCAAGTAAGTTTTTGTGGTTATTTTTTGTGGTCATCTACTCCCCTTCTTATCATGTTACTCCAACATTAACACAGGCATCAGAGCGAGCCCACATACCTTTTATTCTCCAGGCATGCTGGTAACTGTCACCATCTCACCTCCAAATTAATCCAGGCAAGGACCCAGCTGCTCTTAGATTACTTTTGTGCTGAACACAGATCTATTCGCTCATGGGGAAAACAGAAACTTCCCCATCTTACCACAATATCATTGCTCCCTATCTATCCCTGTGCTAAACAAATGGGAGGGCATTTGGTAACCAACCATAGGGATTTTCCTTCAGGAGAAACCCTGGCTGAAGAAGACTGCAGTTCCCCAGCAAAGGCTGGTATGAGATGCAATCACCCAGCTTAACCCCAGGCAGCAGTGGCAGAATGAAGGCAACAGGGATAGTCTAATGGGTAGCCTAAAAGATCTGCTGCCTTTGCTTCACTGATCTACAATTAGCTGGTCCTGGGTAAGATGCTTTTGTCTGAAATATTGAGACCAGTTTTTCTGCTTGGTTAATGACAACATCCTGCTACAGTCTCATAAGCTTAGCATATGCTAAGAAAGTGCAAGCAAGGAAGTTGTAGATGGTGCTTGAATAGATTTTGGGGGTGGGAAGAATATCAGGCATCCTGTTAAAAATTAAAGTCTAGGACTTTGGCAGCACACTGTGAGCATTACTTCAGTGTTTTACAGATAGTTATCTGTCTCACAGGCACACCCCATTATTATAATTTTTATTGAGCTAACAAAGATGAACCCGGATACAGGGAAAAAAATATTTTTGAAAGTGCATCCTTCTCTAGCCAGATGGCTGTCTTCCTTTGGTCAATGTAGCCTTTTTTTCCTCTTTTTTTTTTTTTTCTTATAGTTTCCATTCTTTTTTCTCAGAGAGACCTTAAAATTATTTCTTGAGAATTTCTATGTATGTAAAATCTTATTTGAGTCAAAAGTTTAATTTAATGACAAATTAATATACTTCAGGTCAAATCCTTGAGATTTGGGACTCTTAAAACTGAGTACATAGAACTAAATTGGCCACTAAAAATGATAATGAAAAATTGTGATAGCCTTGCTCCTTTGTTACTCATAATATCATACTCAGTTACACCTCAGTTCTTTGACTCGAGCTAAATATTGTTGTCTTCAATGGGATGTCCTTGTGGATTTAAATATTACTATCATGTGTAAGCATAGTAGACTGTATCTCATTCTAACTGCTAACAAATTTTCAGAGAGCTGCCAATGTGCTGAAACTCTTGCTGAGTCCCCAGATTTTGTTGCATTTCCTTATAAATGTATTCTATTAAAAAAATACATGTCTATGCATTTGCCATTAGCCATGATGCTTAAAGCATTTGGTCAGCTGGTCATGGTTATGTACCCTGTGACAGAGACCACACAGATTGCAAATATTGATCAGCGTGTGGCCTGTGTACCTTGCTTTTAAACAATGCCAGAAGGAGGCAAAATGATTGGTGAATTTTTGTGACTAGTTGGGAAAGATGAAATCAGGACTTTCTTGAGTTAAGAAAACAAGATGAAAAGTTCAAAAGCAATTTGTGGCAGTATAGGACAGACTGGGTTGTGGGCTGTGTTTATGCAAATTCCCCTGAACTCACATGGAATAAAACCCAACAGAAATCTTCATACGAGGTCAGCTGCCCCACACTGACGATCTGGGATGTCCAGATACACCTGAAATGAGAAACAGGGAATTTTACCACTGGGGTACTTCACCTCAGACCACAAAGGCTAAGCCTTCAGTTTCATTGACCTGAAACTCAGAGCAGGGCTGTAGCCAGAGAAAGGTCCTCTCTCTTAGGGCAAGTGCAGACAGCTAATGGCTCTGGAATAGCATGCAGCTCATGAGTAGCTGAGATGTCCCCTCATGGACGGCTATAGTGCTTGATGGCAGCAATTTGTAGCTGGAGTGGTATACGGGCTGCTGAGTAACCTGAACCTTCAGCTGTGAAGGATGCAAGGTGACAGGGACTGCTGAGCACAGTGTCCCTGGGCTATCATTTTGGACATCTAAAGATGTCTTATTTAAGATGAGAGGAATCACCCTAGGTTAGATGTCCATTTAGTTCAGATGAATCTCATTTGTTGACATATTTTTGGTTAGATGTCTATACAACACAGTGTGGAACTATATTAAAATATAGATAGTTGCTTGGGTCCTGGAAACAGTATTCCTTTGGGAACATGGGACTCGACCCTACTGAAGAGGAAAACAAACGCATGGAGCCCTGCTCCTTTCAGTACCCAAACTAGTGCTGTGCTCTGTAGACATACCTGGTGCTTTTGTGAAAATCTGGTTGTATATGATAATCTAGAAATACTAATTATGAAGGCAATTTCCATTCTTCCGACCTTCTTCATAACCCTTGACAGCAAGTCAGATTTTGCCTTTTGAAAGGAGCAGTTATTTTTATTCATGTTGCCAAAGATTTTCCAAACTCCACATATATTGTTATGTCTCTCAAATGCATTACATCACACGACTCTTCTGAAAAGTGTCCAAATCCTGCATTAAAACGCTTGTGGGAAAAGTTGAAAAAATAAATGGTTTATGTTAAATGGTATTTGGAAAAGGGAATGAAATGTATTGCACTGATATGGTGGAAAGGTAACGTGCTAATGGGTGCTTTGGTTTTGAATTAAGTGTTACGCTGTCCCTCATTAAACTCCATTCTGAAGTTATGCAAACTTACGTATACCTTCCCTTCTTTCCTTCTTTTCCACTGGATAGTGTGTAACAGAATAGTGGTGAAGTAAGAACACTCTGAACATTATGCCATGAAAAGTGTAACCAAAGCAGGTGGTTTTACTTTAAATTAGGAGAGAATCTGATCTGCCCATATTTCAAATACTGACTTGGAGAACTCTGGAAAACAGCAGACCCAACTTGTGCTTCATGGCTTGATGGGACCCATAGTGTAGGCCTCAGAAAGCCATTGCTGCTTCAGTTCAGGTTGAGAAGAAAAACAGGGTTTAATGTTTCCCTCAGCACATTCTTGCTGAATGTGGTGGACTTTGGCCAGTGAAGTTTGGGGACTATTGATAATAAAGATCTTTATTAATGAGACTTTTGTTCTAGAAAGGTTTATCCACATTGTGCTTTTACAGGGCTCCCATGGGCCCCACAAGGCCAAATATTCTGACTGTTTGCATTGGTCTGGGCTTGGGATACCCTGGGGACACCATGGGATATAGCCTTGCTTGCATGCCATGGAGGGAAATTTAGGGCCTCTTGGCCTTCATAACACCCTCCAGGATCTCTTAATGTGCTTTTCTGGACAGCTCCAAATCTGGAAAGCTACCTGTCTGGAGCATCCAGGTCCTTTAAACACATATCGCACAAACCCATGTGTAGCTTGCTCAGCACTCCTCAGTACTCTGCATTTCAAAGGTTTGGAGACAAACCTTGCATGTATCCAGCTTTTGCTCAGAATCAGCCAAGTCCAGAAGAGCATGGGATGACTGCCCAACCACATATCACATCCCAACCAAATACATGACAAAAGAACTCTGCTGGCCTTCCTTGGACCATCTCTAAAGCCAAGCTCCCAAAGGTCTCGTCCTGGGATGGCCAGTAACATAAGCATTGCAAACACCTGCTGAGAAGTGGTGGTGGCTAAGGAGAGGCTTATGGGCCCCAAAGGGGATTTTGGTTCACTATTATAGTTTAGAGTTCTCTTTAAGGGATGGATGGTGCTGAATTTGAGAAAGCAAGTAATGTGACTGGATTTTATGAGGGGTCCTTTACTGCTAGCATGATGAACATGTTTAGGGCACCATCTTCAGGGGATCCTTTCTTTGCTCTGTCCATTTTCAGGTTTTGACATGTTTTAGAAACCAAATTAGAAGAAATTTAAGCTGAGTCATCCTCTGAAGGTACCTATCCCCCAGGTGATGGTTGGATGGCCAACATAGATGAGATGCATAATTCAGATGGGTGAAGATAAGCGACATCCCCCCTTTATCTACTCTGCATTTAGTTGCTTGGGAATTCAAAGTATACAGGTATCAAAAAATAGAAGGTGTCAGTCGAAACTCATGTTATTGCAGGTTCATAAACATGCTTTATTAGCTGCTTGCACTAATGCCTTTACTTATGAATTGATAAAAGTTAGCAAAAACTTTGGAAGCTGCAAAACCACATGCATACCGTCCAAAAACACAGTAATAAATTTGGAAAATATCCTCTAACCTATTTCAGTATAAACAGTATGCTGCAAAAGCCATTCACATACATGACTGTGTGTGCAGAAATTGGATTGCTTCAAGCAGAAAACCCAACACTAAGACCATCTGTCTTTAGTGGTCAGAAACTGCAAACTGAGAGTTTCTCTCCCTAGATAAGGTCATGGATCAAGGTTATGTGGAAGAAGGAATGTTGTAACTTACGGAAATGTATAATCTACAGAAAAATAATAATCAAAAGCTTTTTTGAAGCTTGGATCAGGATTGACCGTTGACAATTCAAGAGTACAAGACACAATCAGAGAGACGCAAATAAGAAATGATTAATTTTCCCCTTTGTCATCTCTCTAGAAAGCAGTCCAGTGTACATGCTTACCATTGGCTTTACTGGGAAAAATCAATAATAAAGTTTTAGAGTTGGAGCCTTCTTTTACTTATTATAGGCTCATTTCTAATCCATATCAGCAGATTTAATTGTAATTCATGCTTTGTTAATGAGGAAAGGAGGAGTCACAGGTCATCTGCCTCATGAAGAAAAAAGCTTCATGGATCCGATGCAAAGTGGCAGGACTACTGAACACCTTCCAGCTCCAAAGGAGAGTTGGGACTTCTACTACACAGACGTATTTTAGCTGAAAAATGCTGCTGATATTAATAGGAAACTACCATTATGCCCAAAACCCTGAAGGGATCCCTTTTTTTCTTAGTTTTTGGGTACTTCTTGGGATTGGCCAGATATGGAAAGAAAAATCCCTGGAGAGAAAATGGAAAGGTTTACATGCTGAAGTGGGAAAACAACAACAACAAAGAAATATTTGATTTGGTATTAATTTTTAACCATGATTCAGAAAGGTTCTTCTTCATGACGGTATACTTTTGTACCTATTGACATAATCCAGAAAGTTTTATTGCTGTTGTTGGAAATGAGGATTTATTTTACATCCCATTTATGTTGGAATGTGCAACAAAGGAGCCTTCCCATTGCATATCCCCAGACTCAGGCCATCTAAAATTAGGGAATTAGTCCAACATGAATGTACTCCTCAGTCTTGTGGAGAGAGAGTGATTTCAAAGGAATATTAGTTTATCCTAAAATAGTTGTCCCTCATTGCCTTCTAGATGTCCCTGCCTCTTTGTCATGACAATAGAGGGAATGTAGACAATTATTTTAGACTAGATGCCTAAAACCTAAATAATTGAAAATATAATCTTGTTTTTATCCTTAATTTTATGTACCTTAAGTTAGAGGAAGGAAATCTAAGGTATTATATCCACTGCTTGTTTAAATCTATCCCCCAATTTGACCTGTAGACAGTTGGCCTGTCTGGTTTCCATCACATGTCTGGATGCTTTGGCTGTAACCAAAACACCTTTTCAAAAAGCTTCTTCACTTGTTTCTCTGACCACTATGAGCCTTTCCCTGGCTTATTGCTTCTTCTAGGGTAGTTCGAACTTATCGACACTGTTAAGGCTCTAGCTAATACCACCCACAGTGATAATGTCTTCCAATTTTTGTTTTGCATTCCCTGCTGAAGCTTTAGCTTGGTGTTGCACAGACAAGATCCTCTTTTTAATATCATTGGTGCTTTTCACACTGAGATAGAGGCTGAGGATCAGGACACTACTGTTGTAGTCCCAGCTGCCACCTGCCCTTGCCTCACCATGATGCCCTGACTGTCTTCAGGAGAATGATAGGGAGACTGAATTTTAAAAGAACACTTCAGAATAATGCTGTAAAAATCCAGATTTTCACACTGTGTGGTTGGACCTGTCAGCAATGAAGGACCTTCTCTTTGGGACACACCAAGAGTGGAGTTTACATGCAGCTGATGGAGATATCAACCTTCCTACATCTTCTGTCCAGCTGGCAGGAGGAATTTGGAGGCAACTATCACAGTAGAAAGTTGGTTATATTAGAAAAAACTGAGTACTCTTTGCTGAAGCTGAAAGAATTCACTTGGATTTATTTCTATTTCTATATTTAAGTTCATTTTTGTTCCAGAGCTATTTCCCAACATAAGAGCAATTGCTGTTGAGGGCCCATGAGGCACCTGGGGAGGTCAAAAAAATGGACATTTTAAAGAAACCAGGCCACAGTTTCCTTTTATTTTATCTTCTAAACACATTTGCACGCTGGTTAAAGCAACAAAGCGAGACATTTCATATATTCATTTCCTTAACTGAATGATAGGCCAGAGCCTCGGCTGGTGTGATTCTGTATCCTTCCCTTGCAATCAATTCAGTGCCATGGGAAATTAACTTCCAGAACCTATTTTTTATGATGAACACAGAAACTTTTCATGTAGTTTCTATCAAGGCTTCTGTCGCTGCTACTAACATCATCCCATCGCTTGCAGAATCTCCAACTGCTACAGATTCTTCTGCCATTGCATCTTCGAGTACCCTGCTAGTGTTTTTGCTATGACTGAGAAACACTTCAGCTAACTTTGTTAGCCACATGTCATGAAAAACCTTCTGCCAAGCAAGGCTCAACCCAGTCTTAGGTTTGGCAGGCCTCTTGGCTGGTGTGTAGATCATGTTCATCTTTTTTTTATTCTGAAAAGGTAATTGCAACACTTTTTTTTTTTTTTACTGGTTTATAATGGCTTTATGATAACCCAGCTGAGTCAAGTATTTTTCTTTCCTTTTAAAGACACTTAACTCACTCACTTAACTCACAACAAGGTTACCAGGGACAACATTTTGCAAATTTTTCAGTGATAGTCTAGTTCATGAATGTACACATTTCCTTTAAGATGATATATGCCTAAACCACAGGGCATGGACATGAGTCAATAGAGGAAGCAATTCTTGTAAGCTTGTATGCATCTATACAGTTTCTTAAAAACAGGCTATGGCAGCAGAATTGCATGACAAGATGCTGTCATCTGAAAACATGAACTACTATATAACACTGGTACGTAACACTGGAACAGTCTGGAAAGTGGTTCTAAATGGATTGTGTCAGTACTTGAACTTCAGAACGCCTATAAAAATGTCACTGAGTTTTCAATTGTCAGCAAAAAATTAAAATAGAGTCCTTCCCCCTTATTTTTATAACCTCACATTTTCAAACCAAAGTCGAAGGTTTGTTTGGATCTTTGCAATCTTAACACCTGTGCAAAAATAAGAAAGGGAGGGAGGGGGTGAGAAAAACCTCACAATTTTTTTCTCTCCTGTTTTTTTTGCAACTGTCTGTATCCATGCGCAGGTCTTCAGGCAGCTTGAGTATCAGAAGTTTTATTTACACAATCCAGTTTGGCAGATGACTTAAAGAAAATGCACCTTTTGGCATAAAAATAAAATTCCAGGGTGACTTAAAAAATTTCTTGATGGCTGATTTTTGCCCTGTGCCAGCACTATGTGATGTACTGACTATATAAAAATGAAAAGGAGAAATTTCAAAAAAAAAAAAAAAAAAAAAAAAAAAA
>VYZV01023887.1:65212-164686 GCA_013401275.1 Pandion haliaetus
AAAAAAAGAAAAAACTAAAGAAAAAAGGGAAGAAAATAATTTGAAGCCTGAAATAATGCCAAGAAGGGCATGGTCTGCAGGCTGATGTAGGGCAGAGCAATCAGAGCTATGCCTCCGTAGGGTGAGCGGAAAGCAGAGCAGCTGCACTGTGTTTTACCTCTTTGAAATTTCTAACAGGAAGCAGCCCTGACGTGAGCCAGGGAACCAGTCCCTCAAATGCTGGAAGGCTCGCAGTGTTTTCAGCACTCAGCACTTTGCAGGAGGCACCCACAACTTCTCCGGTGCCCAGCTTACACAGGGTCCATTCTGCTGCAGCTTCTGCAGCTCCAGATTTTGCTGTCTTGGCTTCCCCAGTGCTGACCTGGAGGATATGGTCACAGTTTCTCCTAAGCCTCCCCATCTCCTAGGGTGGATTTCCAGCTCAACCAGCAAAGCAGCTCAGCACTAGGCCAGTCTCCCTCCTAACACACTTTGGGGACTTTGAAAATTGCGCTGCAGAAGGAGCACAAGAACCTCTTTGCCATGCATGGCAGCGATATTAATAATGCCAAGTCACAGCCTAGTGACAGACAAACATTGCAGCACACATCAGGCGAGATGTGAAATTCAGGACAGCAAAGTGAGTTTATAAGCATCCCAAAGGTCAAAATATAAGGGCTGCTGAAGCCCTATTTACATGAGCATAAACCTTGCTGTATGCAAACACAGACATGCAGACACCCCTACACGCACAAGCTTACACATACAAAGAACTCTTTTCTTTTTTCTTTTTTTTCTTCTTGATAGGCATGTTGTGGAAAATGTGTGTCTCTGTGGGTCTGGTGACATGCAAATGTTTATGTGGGTGTTAAAAAAAAAATGGAGAAGGTGTGAGGCATATATTCAGAGACCCAGAAAGCCACACACAGGCTTCTATTTATAGCACCCTCGTGGTGAAATAGAGAAAACGAACTGCAGCTTCTATCTGCTGCTCCCAACTGAAGTTTGACAAGAGCGGATAAAACCTTTTAGGGTCTCTTTGTAGTTTTAACTGACAACAAAAAGTGATGAGTTAGCTGTTTCCTTTGCGACCCTCTTAAGCAGGTGAAGAAGTCAACTGCTGCTCGAGAGGAGTGGAACAAGCTGACGCTGCCTTGGTGCCTGGAAATGCACTCCTTCCCCTGCAGAGCCTGGGTCAAAAAGTAGAAATAGTACTTGTTCTGAGCACAATGGCCAGACTCTGTCTGCCAACCTGGATTCCCAGCCCCAGGTGAAAAATTCATGAACCAGGCACATTGGGGTGCATGGACATTTCCATTTTTTTCTAGTTGCACCTGTTAGAAAGAGAAAAATAAGACATCTAGGGTCCTAGTATCAGAGTTGAGATCTGAGGTTATGGTTCAAACCCACTGATGATTTCTTATGCCAATAATAGAATGACTGCAGTGTTGCTCTTGCTTTTTTCTTCAATGTATTTTTCTAAAATGGGACTGACTCAATATTTTCTTACTGATATAGTCCTGTTGCTGCATAGTATCTATTTTTGCAGCTTTCATTCATTGCTTTCCTAAATGCACTAATTCGAGTATTTTCCTGCTTGAAGCTGAGATATTCAGTAAGGGAGTAGGCATCTCCCCACCCACCTCTTTCCTCCACGAAGGCTGGTCTTTGCAGTCCCCGGTGCTGACCACTCTTCTGACTCTTACGCTGGTGTAGGACATTGTCTTTTCCTCAGCTCCTCACTTTATGACACCTCCAGATCACACCACTTATGTGCAAATCATGGATTGCTCCATGAGCGCTTGGGAGCCATCAATTTTCTTTTTGTTTGGGTGGTGGAGGTGGGTTTGGCACTTGGAAAATGACAGAGCTGGGAGCAGAATATCGAGATCCTGCCTTATGTTCAGACTTTGGCCTAGTGATGGTGGAAAAACTAACTTAAGGCTAAGTTCCCCCCCCCCCTCAATTTATTTTATAAAACATAAAGAATGCAGGTGAACAGAAATATTTTGTGAGTTGTTATTGGTTACAGCACACAACTTTGTCATAAGAAAAAACCTTGAATTATTAAATAGCCGCAAATCTCCATTTTCATATTTTAAAATGAAGTATATTGACATTTGTCTTTAAAAGGCAGTTTTGACACAGTATTTTGTGTTAGTCTAGTTTTAAAAAATAAAATCTAAAAGGTTGACAAAAAATATACACCTGGATTCATTTTGAATGCAATGAATATTTTTGGAATTAAACTTCAAACTCTGTTGACTCACTAAAAATTCAGGATATTTTCATTCTGAGTTGATCCAAATTGAATTTTTATCAAACTCTGCATTTTAAAAATTCAGTTGAACTAATACATTATTTATTCATACAGTCCTAGGACAATATTAAGCAGTGAGTTTTGCCTACTTCTATCTCATCTGGAATTGCTGGCAAAACAAGTAATTTGAACTTCTGTTTCGTTCTGATATTTCTTTGTTTCATTCATTCAATACTAACAGTGTTTTAATTGAACAAAATGATTATATGGTTCATTGTCTGTTCCTTGACTGGAACAGAGCATATCTCTTCGGGATGATCAACCTTGAAGGCTTTTCATATCACTCTACTTCTATTTTTAGAAACTTGCATGTTATGTGAGTTCTCCAGTGCCTAATATCATTGCCGAGTTTAGACCAATGCCCTTCTTTTTGGTGTAATGTCTTGGTGAGAGCATTGATTTGGCAAACTCTTTTCTCAGATTTGGACCCGGCCTCCTGGTGCAAGCAATAGTACTAATACATTCACTACTAAGAAATTCTTGCATTTTCTTTGGTGAATATTCCTTGGTATTCACTTGAATTTGCATATTTTGTTCTCTGTCTATAAACTACTTTCATAGGTGTTGATGAGGCGAGATCACAGGGAGTGACAAATGCTGCTGAGATGCTTTCCTTTCAAGCAATAACTGAAAATGCACCATTGCTTTGCAAAATTTTTGTTTAATCTTGGCCACTTTTAATTCTGTCCTTATTGTGTTGCTTTCCTTGTGACAACGTTTGAGAAGATGTCCCTCTAGGAAAAAAAAACCAACCAACAACCAGAACTTACTTTAAAAGCATAGGTCCTACATAAAACCCAGAAGTCAAAACACCCTCTCTTACAGAAGAAATCAGCAAGGCCTTTGCAAAATAAAGAAGGTGGGACAAGTTCCTCAGTCCCACTTCGCTCACATACCTAGACCAAAAGTCAACGTGAACATCTTGGCTTTGCACTCACCTACAGGTCAACAGGGGCAAACAAGTTAAGTCCCTAATGCGTGTCAAACCACCACTGTGGGTGTGGGTGTGACACACGAGGACACTGATTTGCACCGTACTTCAGTTACCCAACTGTCTTCTTGGGTAATTTGCTCCGCTGCAATGGCATAAGAAGCCTTGCTCAAGGTCTTACCTATGATGAGACATTGTCCTTGCCCCAGAGAGCTTTCAGCTGTAGGGAAAAAGACAGCAAGAGGGTAAAATAATGGGGAAACTATCGCCCAGGGTCATAAAACAGGCCAGTGCTGGAAAAACTGCATTTCTCTCTCCATCTACTGTGCTTATGCTGCTGTTGAGGGAGATGTGGTGAAGACATGTCTACTCCTGGGGTTTTCAGGCACATTTCTGTGTTTGTTATTTTAGCATAGTTAAGAAGTTTTAGATCAGGCACTGCGTAACTGTTGGTTCTCAGCCTAAGGTAAAGCACTTCTCAGTGTCCTCAGGATTTTAAACTTGGGTTAGGGAAAACATGTTAAAGCACAGCTAAACTGCTTCAGCTCACTAATCAGGGCAAAAATACAGAGAAGAGAGGTCCTTCAGTTTTGCCCCAAGGCAAACTCATGGTGAGGTGGGGTTCAGGTGTGAAGGACTGACCTCAGCAAATTCACCCCAGTCAAAATAAAATGCTTTCTCCTTATTATAGTTTTACCTCAGGATAACTCAGGCACCTCAGTCATTCTGAGGTTAAGAAAAAAACCCCAAACCCAGCTTTTTCAACAGTGGAGGCAAGCCCTAACTGTAGACCTAGCTCAAGGGCTCACCTTCACTTGAGATACTTGGTAGATCAGCACTGCCAATTAGTTAAATGCATTACAGAAATAATTGTGGTCTTCCTTCACAGCTTACCCATCTCTTCTCTTTTCAAACTAAGTTTGTCTTTGGTGTACACGAGAAAGGATTTAACCAATATATTGAGGGAGAGGGGAAAGTAGCAGTTCCTGAAGCAAACTGCCAATGATTAGGAGCACATTTTCTAGAGCTACCCGTGCATGGAGGTCTGTGAACTGTCTCTAAAACAGGAGCAAGGAGGTTTCATCGGAAACAGCAGTTCTTCTATAGTTTTCAGGTGCAGCATTTGGACTTTTTTTTTTTCCAATACAAAAAGCCACCCCCCTCCACCGCCCAGCCTGTACTAGATTGAACCAAGCCTAAGCGAAAGCTGGGGCTGGCAGAGCTCCAGCCGAGTGCAGAGGGTATGCTCAAAAGCAGGAAACTGTGGCAAAGCTGAGTCGCTGAAAAGCTACTGGAGCTAATATATTGTGGTCATGGGGATAGGCAGCAGCATCTGAGTAGTGATGGGAAGCACCTTCAAAACAGACTTGAAAAATACTGCTGATCTTTGCACTTTGACTGGGCTTTTGTGCTCACGGTTGCGCTTGAAGCGTTTAGAACGGCTTTTGCGTTGACTATCTGGAGCAGTGCATATAGTTTATCCCTATGTGCGACATGTGCCTTGCAGAAGCCTCGTTTGCTGCCTGTGCACTGAAACGCAGAGGTAGGCTTTGAAGGTGAAAGGGATGCGTAGGATTGGGTTCATCTGGCAGCATTTGTGACGGCATTTGGGGTAAAGCAAGTCGTAAACACTCGCTCGTGAATAGCTGCCTTCCCCCCCTCTTTCCGTGGCAGTGTGAAAAGCCAGATGTACACTCGTGGATTGACTAATTCTTTTATGGGGTGGAAAAAAGGTACTGGCTGTGAAGCTAATAAAAAACACCAGGTGGTCAAGATATCATGGAGGCCCATTGTTCTAGGAGATTGTTTCATTCATTAATATGAACTGCAATGATGAGAACAGGATGCATAATATTGCCATGTGAGATAGGGAGCAAAGAGGTGGAAAGGGTGAGGTAAGATGTCCCTTTCCTTCTCTGGCCACCCTTGGGAGGGGGACGGGAGTGGCTGTGTTTCAGATCTGAAGAACCAATGCAAGCTGAGATAAAGGGAGGACTTCCACCAGTTTCTCAGGGGTGAGGTAGCTGCTGCCTTAAAATGCTACAGTTCATTAGAGAGCTACAGCCAGCACACATGGAGGGAGGGACAAGCTCCTGTCTCCATACTTGAGCTGTGCTCTCTGCTCTTCTAGGTGCCTGCGGGTGCCTGCCCTTGTAGCTGTTTTGGTTTTGGGTATGGACTGAGAGACTGTTTCATGTATTAGTGGCCATAAGGAACCACCTGTGCCTGATGGAGATGTCAAAACACATGAACATCCGAGACACCATTTGTCCCATTTGTATGCTTTCTACAGACCTGTGGACCCTGGACAAACCAACCAGGAATTACTGATAACCTTCATGCTGGTTTTATGTGTTTTGCAGCCTTTCAGCAATGCCCTGCTCTCAGGTGGAGGAAACTGTGAGCATGTGTCAAGTGGGTTAGTGGAGCTGTGTCATAACCCACTCTCAGGTTGTGCTCACTGCTTGCCTATCATCTGGGCTGTAAACCTAAGGCCTAACCTATCTAACCATAGGTGCGTAAAAGAAGGATCTGGTTGAAGGACAGAGGTAGGTGCTCAGACAAGTGACGAAAGTTGAGCAGGATGGGTCTGGCCCTAACAGGCCACCTCAGGGCTCTGTGAAGGATGATGCTTTGAGTCTGCTTTGTGTCCTAGTGTGGGGCCAAGGCAGTTGGGATGAAAGAGGTGTAAGCAGAAATGGATGTCACCATCAGCTTTAAGCCGGGGCCTTTCTGGGTACTTAGGTCCTTTGTGCCAAATATACAGCCAGCAAGGTGACCAAAGGGAGTGTAGTGATGGAGCTGGTATCGTCAAGCCTGCTCTTACATACCAACACAGAAGTAGCTTTGCATCAGCTGTGCAGAGTGCAAACCACACCGTCTGGTCCAAAATATCCTCCATGCTGTATCTCTGCTGTGGGATCACATTCAGGAGTCAGATATTCAGCACCACTCTCAGATGGTGAGAAGAGGAGACAAAGAAATCAGGAGCAAAAATTTTTCTTTTTCTTAGAGAGTATGCTCTGCAGCTTGCCCTAGAAGCAGAGTTAAAAAAAAATAAAAAATTATGTTGGCCTGAGCTGTGGTTTGGAAAGAGAAAAGGAGAAA
Source organism: Pandion haliaetus (assembly GCA_013401275.1). Lineage (NCBI taxonomy): Eukaryota > Metazoa > Chordata > Aves > Accipitriformes > Pandionidae > Pandion > Pandion haliaetus. The sequence continues at coordinate 71,551 of VYZV01023887.1, forward strand.
AGAAACAAAACAAAAACACTGGCCCACAAAGAAGAGAAAACAGGAAAGGCAAAGAACAAAACATCCTGTACAGAGAAGCCAGTCAGTCGAGGAGGGAGGGTCTGTGCATCTTCATTCCTCTGCTGAAGTGGGCACAGGCAGCCTTCATCAAGTCTGTGTTGCTCAAACCTTCCCTTTCTTTTCTTCAGCCTTTCTGCTCACCCAATCATGTGGTGTGTCCTGTTTATCCCTGAGCTGGATCAGCAGGACCAAGGGTGGTTTCAGACCTTCCCTCCTCTCTAGATGCTATTCCATGAGGAATGCAGCATCTGCAGGCTGTACCATTCCTGGCTCCTCTCCTGGGATGAGTATCAGGCAGCCCAGATCCCCACTGGGCACCGACAGACTTAAACTCACCTTGTCATGCTCCAAGATGAGGGCCAAGCACTGAGCCTGAGGCTGTGTCGTGCAGTCAGCACCGCATTGCAGATGACCTAACAAAATATATCGCCTGAACTGGAGTCAGCTCTGAGCCTAGGCTGAGAAACAGGTCTCTGCACCTGCCTCTGTGAAAATGCCTCTTGTTCTTCATTGCAACGGCTACCCTGACAATGAAACCAGTGTGGAGATCTCGTCATTGTCTCAGCTTAAGAAGGAGCCAGTTCGCAGGGTGGGGTGACTGTGATGGGTCAGACAGGGAAGTTGAAACCTGTGCTGTTTGTGCTGTTTATTCCTTGGTGAGGAGGTAGCACAATGACGCAGGTCTGCTAATACAGCACCTTTTGGGAGGCCAGAAAATGGGTGCGAACAATAGTTTTGATGGGGGGAAACCCGTCCTTTAAGGGATCCTTTACTAATCCCAGTTAAACACTAGTCAGGTGTCCCTCTCCTGGTCATCGTTTGTGAGGTCTTGCTGAAATGGATGTGACGTCCTCCAAAACCCATAAATGTCATTTCTTATTCAGTTCCAGAGTTACTGCCTCCTTCTCCAAGCAGGCTGCATGCATGAATCTATCACTAGGCTGCTGGAGCTAATTCCCTCCCCTGCCTTTCATTCTGGAGAGGGTAAAATTAGTTTTTGAAATAGCGGCGCAACATTTCCAGTAAGTGGTGGACGTGGTCTCATAGCCGGGAAGTTGGGCACACTGCTTCTGCCCCATCAGAGGCAAAAGGGGAGGATGGACACTTCATGTATCAGCAAGAGCCAAAGCCTGAATGAATTCACCAAAAGCTGATACTCATAGCATGGTCCTTGAGGTTAGCTAAACTGGCATGAAAGTGCACACAGCTTCTCATTAGATGACTTCAGTAAACAATGAAGGCAACCTATGACAGGTAATAGCACATTCAGCTTCTCCCATGCATTTTACCTTGGTTCTCCCTCTAATAGTATTCCAGGAGAGTTTTTTTTATCTGCTTTCCCTGTTGAAGTTCTCTCCACTGAATACTTAGAAGAAACATGTTCATTTAAGAACAGATGTAGCAAATGCAGTTTGAACTAGCTTCTCCATCTCCCCAAATCCCTTAAACTTGGAGAAAGAAATTTTTAATAATGATGTATTAGTTATTCAGGTGCTTTAAGAGGCGCTGCCTTCAAACAATATAATTTACTATAATTCCCTACTATTGCTTGTCCTCCCATTTCCACCCCCTGCCATCCCATACCTTCTCTTTTCCAGCTTGTTTATTTTAGAGTGCAAAGCTACTTAGAATTATTTATTTTTGGATCAGTTACTGATTCACTTAGTGACTAACACATTTCATCACTTGATGCCTCAGTTTACCTATACATTAAGAAGGATTAATAGTACCTGCTTTTCAGGGCTGTTAGCAGTCTAAATTAATTCATGCTTATAATGTTTATAAAGAGATTTGAGATCCTTGGTTACTGGAGGCTAGGGAGCTGCAAAGTATCTTATTTTTACTTAATAGTGGTGGTGTTTTTTTTTTTTGCTGTAACTTTGCATTATAAAAGTATAAGAAACCTTGAAAATAGTTGGAGAGTCTATTATCCCCAGGGCTTAATTTATATTCCAGTTCAGATACAAGCATTTTGTCTGCATTTTTTTTCCCCTGATGTTTCAATCAGAGTTAATGTCCTGATCTCCTTTACTGAGAAACTTCGGATGGTGGGAAATGCGGCAATGAATATCACAGGGTGGATAACAGAGCTGTGCAGTGTTGTTTGGTGCTCTTAAAAAAGCTGATGTGCACTTCGCCAGAGGTGACTGCATTTTGTTGTTATTACTGCAAAATAAGTAGCCAGAAAGCCAAAAATTTAGATTAACATTAGAATTTGTCACAGTATTGTGCATGCACTGGAAACATTTTGTTGGCATTGTGGGAGATTGCTGTTGAGTCTATCAGGAAGAGTGAAAAGACAGCAACCAGGAAAAGGTACAAGGGGAGTGTCTTTAAATGAGACCTGACATCAGTTTGCAATTATTTCACGTTTACTGAGTAATCTACCAAATGATAGTGCCAGTGACCAGATCTGCTACAGATACCATATTGCTGTGCAAATATGACTTACAGAAGGGGTATATTTGGACTTGAATATCAGTATGCAGACAGATCATCAGTTTGCTTATGCTAAAAATAACTCCACTGAAGTAATTAAAGACTTCTTACTGTGTTGCCTCGCCTCTTATGAATGGACTTGACTGGTTTGTGTAGTGCAGAAAATGCAGTTTTGGGGAAAATAAGTAGGTGGGATACCCCTCTCAGTGAACTTAAAGGGAGTTTTGCCTTTCATGTTAATGGGTGTAGACTTTCACCCTCAGTCTCGTTGCCACTGGCCTGATGGCCACATTTTAAAATCCAACACCATGGATTCCTGTGTTTGGGAATCTCTCAGTGGAAGAGTCAAGCAAGGTGACAGAGCAGTTGAAATATCAACAAGATGGAGCAGAGAGAGAAGTGGGTTTTGTGCTGCCTGATCCAAGGGCAGTTACACACACCCGTCGTAGAACTGCAGAGAGTGAGATGAATCAGTTGCTGACAGTAACTGGGAACCACTGGCCCTTTCCTCAGCCCTGTCTATGGGAATGGTGGGAATTGCTTCCACAGTGGCTATGGCCACCCAAGGGTCTCCCTTGGTGGGAAAATTGGTGAGCTTTCTGATTGCATGTATCCAGCATTACAAAACACAGTAGCCAGAATACAGCTGAAAACAAGGCCTCACTTTGACAAGAACTTTATTTTCTGGACTCAGCCTGTTAGCTGTTGCCCTTTTTTTCATCTTGGCAGACTGCAATAATTATCCAGATGACATATATAGGGAGGCCACGAATTATTAACAATTAACCCAGCTCTGGAGTCAATGCCAAGTATTTGTTGGTTCGTAGAGGAAGTCTAAGTGAGTAAACCGTGCTGAGTGACAATAGCTCTGCTTCCCAGCCAGACTGAACAGCTCGTAACGTAACTCAAACGTTTCCTCTTTCCAAGCTTGCTTATAAAAGAGCAGACAACGAAAGGGCAAAAAGGACGTTTAGAGGAACGCCAGACTGGAAAAACAACCACTGATGTAATATGCTTTCTAAACTAAACATAAGGCATGCACTGTTGCAGCCATTTAAATAAAGATTAAAAAGAAAACCAAAACAGATAGACACATAACTTTGTCTACTCAGTCCTGAATACAGAAAGAAAAAGTGTGAGCAATTCCATGTTGGATGTCTAGGAAATATTTGCCTTGCACTATGCATGTCCTGAGCCATTTCTGCTCCTGGTAGACAGAAACACCAAAAAGTAGAAAAGCTGGATGAGATAGAGGGCATAGAGCTATGCATGGCAACCAGAGCACAAAATGCAGAGGAGCAATAGAAATATCACAGACCTCTGGTGACCATCTTATGTGGTCCTACAAGGCCCAGCTGAGATGATGTCTTCATTGTGCAAATGCACAGTAAAGGGGTTGGGCTTTGGAAAGAGTTTAGAAGTTGAATCAATAGGGTAGCAAGAGGAGGATTAATTTACAACCCCATTTCACAGAAGGATAACTAAAGTATGGAAAGATCAAAGCTTCTTTGCTGCCTATGATTTTCCACATGTCTAATCTGGCCTGTTCATTGACACCACTTGTTACAGTAGAATTTAGTAGATGCATTGGTGTTTTGAGGATCAGGACCTATGCGACTTGCCCAAAATCACAGAGGAAGTGTGTAGGAATAATACCCTCATCTCTTGAGTCCCACATCACTCTCTCAAACACAAAACCATCCTTCCTGTCTCTGCATAAAGATAGAGCTGAGAGAAGTGATTTTTATGCACATATGCAGGGTGCCTTGTAAGGTGTATAGGCACACTAAGGTGAAAGTTTCATTAGAAATCACATAAATTCAGTAAGTCTCAGAGTGATTTTTTTTTTTTTTTTGTATAAAGCACCCTTGTTTCTCTTTCTCCTGTTTCTTCTCCACCAACATTCTCCCATTTCAGGCATCATAACAGCACTTGCTTGTATGAGGTTTCTGACCACATTTTATGGAATGAAAGAAAAATCACATGAATCTGAGCTGGAGCAAAGCCATAGAGCTTGATTTCATAACACAAATCTTTACAACTTCAGTGCATCTGGTATGAGTCACTGGTATATTTCGTTGAATTTCCTTGTATGTGAAGTGAATCCTTTTCTCAGGGACGGTCCAAAGTAGAAACAATGGTAAATTGGTCCTCTCTCTACCCTGAATGCTTAGGTTCAGTAAGAACAATGACAACTTTATCAAAGTTACCCAGCAGACTTTGGCTAGAGTTGATAGAGCTACTCTGTATTAAACTAGCACACAGCTGGTCTATGTTTTCAAATGGTCTTTAATAGAGATCCTTATGAAATTGATAGGTGACAAGTTCAAAGTGTACAAAAGAAAAAGGTTCCTCTTTCACTGTGTAACTGAGCAGTGGAATTCCTTGCTGCTGTGAATTGTCTGGATACTAAGAATTTTACATGGATTAGGTAAGCAATTGCACAAATCTGTGAAAGAAAAGATCATCTGGGGCTGTGGATTGCAAAGATACATTTCTGTCTCAAGAAGTCTCTGAGTCACAAGTTGCTCGGATGAGGGGAAGAAGACTACATTAGTGAACTCCAAGGTATTAGGGGTGGGTTTCCCAGAAATGCTCAGACTTGGGCAGTCTTTCCACTAAGCTAGTAAAAACTGATACCAGAGAAAGTAAAGACAAGCCAGTGGACAGAGTGTGCTGTTCAGTCATCTAAAAGACAGGCAATGCATTTAATCTGGTTGGGTAGGCTTACTCTTTCCTCAATGGGCAGATATAGGCACCTCTGGAGACTTATTCATCCCCTCCTAAGGCAGAAGTTCAAGATAAGTGGGGTCAATCACCCACTGTCTCACTTCATGGCTTTAATAGAAGTCAGAGTAAATAATTTATTTGGGATGTCTAGGGCAGGATTCAGTTAGAGGCTGAAATTTTGGAAGTCTACATGTGAGGTAGGTGCTTTATCTTTCTTAAGAGGAAATGAAGATGTAGTAAAGACAGTCTGTAGAGCTGATATTTCATTTTAGTCTGCAGTAGACAAATTTAGTCAGCTGCATACCTCTAGGTTTGCAGATTATTTGGTGTTTATCGCTGTCTGAGCTATCCTAGTAGATATGGCCTCACCTTCAGCAGATACCCGGGCTCCAGGTACGATGTCATACCTGTCATATGGAAATCTTGGATATATTAGATCATGTCAGATGACACTAAATATCTAAGTTTAGGCAACTGAATCACATCACTGCTCTCCATTTACTGTAGTGAATTTACATGTGCTTCAATTCAGTTGCCCCCAAATGGTGCCTAGTACTCTTTGAAGTGCCCCATGGTATATTTTTTTTGGTTTTGAGCACCTCTCCAGAAGGGCGTGGGCTTCCCATAGGTTGTGTCATTTCTACCAGATGTATGGATGGCTTGGGTAGCCTACAACTGCTAAAATTATAGTGGATATCTATGTGTGAGTGACTGAATTAAGCCCATAATTCACATATAAACATCTACACACAGGCGTGTAAATTTGGGTATCAAATCCCAATTTGCATCTGCAGCTGAATCCCATTTCTATCTTCTGGATGACCAAACTGAAGTAAGATGAGTTCTACCAAAAATGATTTTGAAAAATTCCACCTTAAGAACAGGAAGAGCACAACAGCTTCTAGGAGCACTCAGCATGTTCAATAAGGAGCTCTTCCTTTTTATCTCTTCTTCCCAGCATTTCTTTCTCCAAAAATCCTGCTTGACAGCAGGTGTAGAGCTCCAGCTCCTGAATGAGAGGCACTTGTTCACAAAGGGCCCCTCCAGAATTAATAATAAATGTCTCATGCCTACAAGTAATAGTTTTTACTTTTAGAAACACATAAACCATAGAGGTATTTTTCAGAATTTAGCATTTCATAATAGTTGGAAAAAAGGTTTCTTAAATTTGTAACACAATAAAAAAAGCCAGCTGCTACTTTACACTAGCTCTCGATACAGTAAATTGAAAGTGGCTTTTAATCACTGGTTGGCCATTAGTTTGACAGAGCCTCTTCATCACAAACCACAAGTCACTCTTACACATGGAAGCAATTTTGATTTTTCTCAGGGAGAAAAAAATCCCCACTGTTCCCAAGTATCTTTGGCAGTTAGGATGGCTTAGCTAAAGGCTTCTCAGTTAGGGCACATTGACATAGATGGGCACAAATGGGTGAAGCTTATATTGCCTACACTCCGAGTTGGCTGGATGTAGGCCAGCTCTGAACTGGAAGCCAGAAATCACGTTAGGATGGAGCTTTGCCCAAGCTAATAAGATCTGTTGAAGGCATATGCTGAGAAGCAAGACATATTAGTTTGGGCAATGCATCATTTTCATGTAGCTACAAAACTTCCACACAGGGATACCTGGTCCTGTATACCCTTGTCCAGGTGCCTCCAGCTTCACTAATGGGGGCTTCTAAGAGGAAAGAAACATATTAAAACTAGCCTAAAGTCCACCAAGAACTTCTGCTGATATATTAAATGTTGGATCAGGCCCACAGTCAAAAAGGCTTAGGCAGTTCCCTCCTTAAAACAATATGCAGCTAGAGCTTAGAGGAAAACATCATTCTAGAGATCTCTATCCAGCAGATTTTGCTTTATAGCTATTGACTATTTCCATTTACTCTCCAACTGGCTCACAGCAGCAGGCTGTAGGAGACTGGCTGGTCATCAGGGTAGCCTGCCTGTGCTCTGCATCACATGCAGAGATAATGATGCCATTTGTATGCCACAACATGCAATGACTCAAGGCTTGTTTGCTTGTCGCCACTGAGTGATAACTCAATATAAAGCCCCCGGAGACTTCAAGAAGCCTCACATTCTTGAAGCATAGATTTGAAGAATAGTGTGTGGTACGAAATGTTCACCTACATACTTTGTTCATGCGTTGCAAGGTAGGATGTGCAACAGTCTCTTATGCATCCCTGTGCACGTCTGAAGACTTCAGTACTGTAGAAACTGAAGCCCAGCCACATGAGCAACCCTTTTGATCTTATCAAATACTCTTGGCCTGGTGTCCAACTGTTTTTTCTTTGCAGGTCCTCAGTGTCCTCCTGGAAAATGTTTTAAACTGCATGTCAGTTTTTAACAATGAAAATAATTGAAGGACTGAAGGACAAAATGAAAGATTGCACACATGGGGTCTTTTTTCTCTCCAGATATTGATCTAATCAAAACAAAGGCTTGAAATAAGAGTGCCCCTTCAAAGGTAATTATGGTCCTGAGGTCACAGTTTGGTAGCACGACATCAGCAGTTAATAGTGCAGAACCTGGTTCTTCCTAAACTGGTGTGAATTGATAGTAAAGCTAGGGATGTCAAATGCATGATACTGATGCGAAGCCAGCATGAGTAAGAGTAGACTCAAACCTCTGGTGAATTATCATTACTTTGAATTTCTCTGATTTCTGGCAGGTTTATGGCAAGATCTTTACAATATTTTAACATTGCATTTTTGTATGTGTGTGTTTAGCGTCCTATTTGAATGCTGCATACCCACAGTGTTCCCCAGGGGCATCCCTCCTACATATACACGAAGTTCTGCTTAATGTTTCACTTGGATTTATTTGAATCTTTTATTATTACAGTACTGAATGAATATTTGCATAAAAAACACTTGTCCCAGTAATTTCACCAAAAGTTGTTTTTTGTTTTTTATTTAATATTACTTCATCACATGGGGGCATTGACACTATAGATACAATTCATTGCTGCAGAGATTCCGAAAAACTAAAGTTTTGTCTACCCACAAGACTCTTAGTAATCTAATTAAACACATGTAAAACCAAGTGTTGTCAGGTCCTACCCGAACACTTAAAACCTTACATGAAGCTTGTAGTGATTAAATTTGTTTGGGAGATAAAAGTCTATTGAAATATCTTTTCTGATGGAGCAGTTTTCTGAATGGAAATGGAGAGTGTTTCTGAAAAACCTTACAAGATCAGAAGATTTAAAGCACTTCACAAGTAGTACTCAGCACCTCACAAAACAAATGTTTTAAATATTTTTTCGCCCAGCTTGGCATGGAAAATATAACTACACTAATTTTCAGGTCAATTTAGGTTATCTTGGGAAGGACTATGTGGCTGCTCTGTAGTCCATATATTTTAATTGATCAAATTTAACTAATTTCAGCTATTCTGTGTAGATAAGACCTATGTGTGGATGAGATACGGAAGACTTCTGCTGGATCTCTGAATGCTCCTGGGAAGTCCTGTGATACTTATCGGCAGTTTCCATCAATATTGACAAAAATGTTGACAGGTCAAGACATTCTTCTGCATATGAGTCATTGACGTGGCTTATTGTTCCTACCATGGGACCTCTTTCCCTATCACAGGCAGCACAAGCTGTGGTGTCTGCACTGCCATGAGATCTAAGTAATATATATGGCTAACTGCTAGCCAGCCGACCACATCTGGGATTTTGGGTCCTGGGAAGGGGAGGAGAGTGGATGGAGAACTGCGAAGCAGCCTGGTAGTTTGTAAATCAAGTTGGCATGTCTGAAGGGTTTCACTTAGCAAACTGGGTTTCTCTCATGTTTTATTTTGTCTCTGTTATTGGTCTTTTTNGAGCCAGTCATTTATTAACCTGCTAATTTAAATTAAAGAGGGGGAAAAAAAGAGTGAAGAGGAATAGTAGCTCAAAGATGTTACATTCCTACAAAATCTGAGAAAAAGAGTTTGCCAAATCAATGCTCTCACTGAGATATTACCCCAAAGAGATAGGCACTGGTCTAAACTCAGCAATGACATTAGGCACTGGAGAACTCACATAAGTAGTAGGAAACGAGGCTAACGTTTTTTAGTTTTCACTGGCCTAGAAAGTGGAATATTCTTAGCCCAGAGTACATGAAGAGCAGTGCTTTTTGCATCACTTTTAAGCACCTGTTTTCGTTCACAGTTGTAGAGCAAAATTATGGTTTTACCACAATCGCTTGACAACATCACAAGGACACCAACATCAAGTTATACTTCAGAGTGACCCCCTCTGCCCACGTAGAAGTTTAGGTCATGCTAGATGTCCAGACTCTCTCTATAATTGATGGGGAGCAACTGGCACTTCCCCAGGATGACTATCCCATCCTAAATGAAATGGCTGAGAAGTAGGCTTACTTACCTTTCAGGGGTGCCATGTTCTCCACTGACTATAGAGGGATCCTGTGTTGCTAGCTTACCCTAGCAGGCAGCAAGTGAGAGGAACCACATGGTGGTTAATCCAAGACTAATGGCTAGTTCTCTCCATGACACTGCAAAAAACCCTGGCAGGAGGTGACGTGAACCATCCACCACCTCCTTCACCCATGCCACCAATGTTAATTGGGCTTTTTTGTTTAGAACTGGACAGAGTCCCAGCTTCCTGGGAAGAAAAGGGCTGTTCTTGTCCAGCCTGGTCAAGATAAGATCCCAGGGAGAGATTTCACTTGTAGGCAGAGGGAACCCAAAGTGCATTTTAAAAAAGCGTCTTTCCACTCTAAACTCCAGGTCTCCACTCAGACAGTCATTGGATTTCCCAGCTGCCCTGCTAAAAATAGATTGATGAAAATGAAAACTTTCTCTTGGCAGGGATTTTGACAAGTGTCTAATGTAGACCTGTGCTGATGCAGTCAATGAGTAATAATATCAGCATAGCCAGCTATGGGAGAGGTTTATATTTTTCCTTTTTCTTTTTCCTTAGGAAGGGGGAGGCTGCAGTGTAGCACACTATTTACAGTACAACACGATTCAATTGCCAGAGGGGGAAAAAAGTCAACCCATTGTTCAAGCACTATACATGGATTGAACACTAAGAAGTAAATTTCCCTGCCTGAAAAACGTAACCCTCCTCTTTCCCTTTGGCACGGCTTCATCTGGAAGCTTTACATCTGAAACTTGGTTTCCAAAGGCAGATCAAAATCCCTGCTCAGGTTGGACACAAATGAAGGCCATCTTTGTTGCATCTTAGAGAAGGAATTTTTCTGCCTTATGGAGTAGGATTTTCTATTATTTTTTGAAGAGCAGATTTGTTACAGTTATAAAAAAAGCTGCAAGAGTAGCTGAAGCACTACTGGGTTACACCAGGTCAGAATCTTGCATATTTTTCTTTAAAGTCCCTTTGACTGATTTTTAAAAGCTGTTGATGTAACCCGAAAGAAAACGACCATGTGCAGCTGCAGTAGGGATGGGATGTGCTTGGCCTCATGACTGCCATCATGTCCTGTGTCAAGGCCTCTAGGAGCTGCAACAAGCTGCCCTTTCTACTATTGGGATGCACAGTTCAAAAGGCTGGGGTAGTCATCCTTAAAACTAAGAAGTGGCAAACAAAATAATAAAAACAAAAAGTAACCCTGAAAGCCTGGAAAATATTTAACAAGCCTCTCAGTTTTCATCTTGTGAAAACATGCATCAGCATGCACTGAGGACAGACAAAACGAGATCTCTTCTGTAATTCTGAAACCCTTTTGGAGGATGAAGAAAAGTGTTAGAACACTTTTGTTATACAGCTTTCAAAATCAAATTATGACTTACCTGTGGCATACTTTGTTGTATTAAGCAGTATAATAGCTGAGTAATTAGTTGGAAGAAAATATTTTTTTTCCATCATTTTATAGAGAGTGTTGAGTCTGCCAAAATGAACGAAGCATCATATGCAAATGTTGATGTATTGTTGAAGTATAGTTTGCTGAGCCTGGTTGCAAATTCCCAGAGAGTGCTGATAAAATATCCATTTAGAAATATCCAGGCCTTGCTGTAATAGCTCACTTGATATTGCATGTCATACTCACTGAGTATTTGCAAAAGAGACAAGAAAATGGCTGCATGAAGCAAGCATTTGTTGTTTACATAGCCATTAATGAACATTTCCAGATTTATTTTTCTTGGTGTTGCTTTCTCTAACTGAATTACAAGTGCAAAAACAAGATTGTGGTCATATCATGTTTAAACAGGCAAAGTTTCAAACATGAAGCCACATCTATTATTCAGCACCATCTTCTAAAAACATTAAAAGATACCCTTTTGAACTTTGTGGTTATTTTTGTCAAAAGACAAAGCTTCTTTAGGTTGAATTTTACTCTGAAATCAGGGCGTGAGTAACAATTACATTGCTTTTCGTGTGGCGTGTTGTTGCTACTTGCTAATCTAACAGCTCAGTGCTAGTGGAAGCGGTAATTGCGTTCCCTCTTTGCTTCTCCCCCTTTGCTTCCTTCATCCCATCCCTGGGCACCATCAGATAATCCAGCCCCTTCACTTGCTGAAACGCCCTGGACCCTTTGCTGAGCTACTGCTGTTCTGTAACTTGGCAGAAAACAACTCAGTCTTATTGCTATGTTAGTTTTCTGTTAGTTTAGTTGAGAGAGCTGCTCTGGCTCAGAAAGGGACCTGAGGTGCCACAGGAGCTGATGACTGTGGTGGAAAGATGTAGGTAGAAGTGAGGGGGGAGGAAGGGAGGGAGGAGGGAGACCACCCCAGCTCTGGCACTGTAATTAATTCAGCTGTGTTATCTACCAGCGTACTACATACAGCTATGCAGAGATTTGACTGAGTCAGTCTTCTGAGCACTCATGGTAGAAATTAGTGAAAGAAAAGATGCACTTAAAATAAGGGTTGAGAGGTTACACTGTTTGCATCTTTAGGCATTTAAAAACTTTTGTAAATCTGGCTGGATTCGATTAACTTTAATTTCAGACTCATGTTCAACCTTAAGTAGGAGCATACTCTCCCAGAGTCCAGTGAATGTGCTAATCTGCTTCCATTTTAATGCATACTTATGTTCTTTGCTCAGAATGGCTAGAGGAAAGGACCTGATAAAAAATTAATAAACACAGATTAGCTGTGTGCGCCAATTCTTTTCTGTGCTGTATCAGCAACCCTGCCTCACTGTCTTCCTATCCATTATCAGACTAGGTTTTCTCTAGACTATGAGTTAGATGTGAATTCAGAGATGGAACCTGAAGGTTGGTAAAAAGCCTGAAAGCAGCTTTAGGGAGTTAAAAGTATTCTGAATAATTATTTTTCTAGAACTATCCCAAATAGATGCAAAGTTAGGTAAGTCACTCTCCTTATCTGTAATGACAGGAGTTCAGCTGATGGATATCTGAGCTGAAAATTGTGCAAGAGTAGAGCAACTGGAATGGGAAGTCAGGATTATTGTACCATCGGGGATTCCAAATCATGATTTTTTTTCTGTCTCCCATTGGTAAGAAAAAGAAAAAACACCTGCACAGCCAAAATACTGAAATGATGTGTAGGATAACTGGAATTGACAATTTCATTTTGATTTAATTGATTTGATTTATCTGTTTTGATTTATAATCTAATCCTGGACTAAAGTACAAATGTTTTAAATATGGCAACAATACCTGACACAAGAAATTTTCATCGTAACAATATATTTGGATTTTATTGTAATTAATTTTTTTTTGGAAAATATTGATGAGATGAAATCACTATTTTCTGAAAGAATAAAGTTGATAATCCCAACTGAAACATTTGGCTTGAATTCTCTCTGACTTGCATTTATCTAATTTAGGAATGGTGCCATAAAACCACCTGGGATAAAATCTTGAAACTGGGAGGGGAGTATGTGTAGTGAAGGGATGTCTTAACTGTACCTATTGGTATTGATTGGCTTTTAGTCTTCCAATAGTGGCAGTAGAAATCTGATCTATCAGCAGTTATTTCTTGCCTTGATTTCTGAACTGATGGCTTTTTTACTATCCTGTATCTTTCAAAAGTCTTTCTGCTTGCTTAAATAGATCTTAGTGCTCCTCCACCCCACACTGTGAATAACAGAAGGAAGAAATAGCTGCAGTTTCTAGGAATGTGATCACTTGGTTTTCATGACCTTTTTTTTTAATTTGCTGAATGTCTCATGTGCTCTGTGATAGGCATGTTAGGAGGAATATTGAGGAGGTATATTGGTTTTGGGGAAAAGCACTGGACAGAGGTCTGCAAGGTCTGAGTTCAGTTCTTGATACCTGAACTGGTTTCTGGAGGCATGCATGGTACCTACAAAACTGAAAGAACAACTGGAGGCTTTGATAACTTTGTAAACCTGGGCTTTTGTGTTGCCTTCCCCAGCTCTACCACATGGCACAAAAGAAATTCTTCTTTTTCCTCTTTTTTACTTCTTAAAATGTTTTTCTTTTTTCAGGGCTTTCTCTGCTCACTCATGTGGCTAGCACAGAATATTTTAAGGTATCTAGTTGTTGATCCATACAAATACTGAAAGTAAGAAAACATCAGAAGAACCATCTTTGACCAACTGTACAAACACACGTGGAATGACCAGTTGCCAAGACTTCAGTGTTATCCTACACTGGCCAAGCCCAGAAGGGCAGATGATATTAATTTTTACTGGCAGAAAGCTTTTGAGGCATTCCAGCCTTAAGAATGAGGATCACCTAAATATAAAGAAAAAAATCAGATTCCATCCCTTACGAGACAGGCGACCTGAGTACCTTATTTTGGAGACTTTCTGGGATTGCAAATATCCATCCAGAAATGGAGGCAGAGAACGAACTAGAGGCATACGAAAGAAGTAAAGCCAAGTTCCTTCTCAGTGACTCTTTGATACGTAAATAACATTTACTGAGCACTGAGATTAGCACCTCAGTGACGCCACTGCTGGGGTGCAGATATGCTTTTGCTGTTGCCTGCTCAGAGAGGTGGAATGAGCAGCACCATCCTGGTAAACTCATTTTGCCACATCGCATACATCTTTCACAGCAGGTCTCCAAATCCTTTTTTAAAGTCTAGTCTGCCCCACTGCCTTCAAATACAATGAAAAAATAAAATATTTGATTGAAGACCTGTGACTTGTAGATGCTCCAAAATTTTCTCAGAATCTCTTTTTCATTCCTCACTTCCATTTTTTCTTGCAGAAAGAAAGTTTACAGCTTTCACTTTGCCTGTGTGCCCATCTGTACACCTTTTCCCCTCTCTCCTCAACACCAACCTTTTTTTAACCGAGTTGGTCCAAGTGTCTTAAAACTAGCATATTTATACCAGCTTCATGAAGATAAACAGTCAGGTAGTGGAGATAGAACCCACAAGTTCTTTCTCCAGGACAGGACTGTCCCCATAACTATGAGCTCAACATTATAAGATACCAGAGAATTCACATGCTTTGAGAGATGTGTAATGAATATCCAAACCATGCTGAAAACCTTCATCAGAGCCTATACCTCTGGAAATGTCAAACAGTCAAGCAGGCACAGTTTTCATCTTCCTGCCCCTGTTCAATAGTGCAAGCAAAGCTGAATCATGTTTCATGAAACAGTAGAATCATAGAATCATTTAGGTTCGAAAAAACCTTTGAGATCATTGAGTCCAACTGTAGACCTGGTCTGCATTTGTGTCTGAACATGGTAAGCCCGCTTAGAAGATAAGCTTATCTAGTTAGGTTCATGAGTCTTCTCAGTTTGACTGGGACAAATCTGGAATACCAACTAAGATCTGACAAATGTTCTTGGGCTATTTTTCCACAGATTCAAGAAAAATTCCATTGCTCAACTCACAAAACAAAAAGGCTAAATATTTGGACATTCATTTAGTTTGGGGGGCAGAAACCTACTTGCAATGCCTTGTTCAGTGCTGGGTTTCCATACTCAGCATGAGACAGTCAGTTAGGGCTTCCTCTATGTAGGTTAGTGAGGCCTTACTGGATGAGATTTGTCAGCTAAAAAGCATCTTATGGAAGGATATGCTGTTGATATCTGTCTTAGCATCTCCATGGGATTCAAGTGCCTGTCTACGTGCTTGCACAAAGCTCTTACTTTGTGTACAGGTTCACAAAGCCATATGCCACATGAAGCACGTGGGGCGGTCCTCCCTTCCTCTGCTGCTGTCAAATAGCTCAGTTTCCACTTCCTCCGCATACGTAAGACCCACAACTACATTCTTTGTGAACGAGATCTCAAGGAGCAGTGCTGCTAAGTGTCCAGGTATGCCAGCGCAGCAGCTTCTTGCTGGTGTCAAATTGGCACAGAATTGTGATTTTGGATTAAAAGCTGCATCTGCCTAAGGAAGGCTCGGAGAGAGATGATGTTAACTGTACAGTACATGGGAGACTTTTGGAAACTACATTTGTAGACAATTAAAGGTCACATTGTTTAGCTAAGTCATAATCCATCTCTATGAACAACTCGTTGATTGTAGTCCAAAGCCCTGGACTACATTCATTTTTATTCCATTAGTGGTATAAATGACAGTTTCTGTATTTGCCTCTTCTCTTGATACATAGCAATGAGAATGGCAAATTACCTCCAGATTCAAAGTAGCTGAACAGATAAGCTTCTTTCCATGCTCTTTGGCAAAAAAACCCTTCCTAGCCTTAGCTAGCCAGTAAACATCCTGACAATCTCCTGAAATGACGCATTAATGGACTAGAACAGGGTTATGGTTATCTGATTATCTGAGGAATGTTTACTGAGGTGTAAGTGTAACTACAGAAGCCAAATTACAGTTTCCCCATCAGTCCTTCCGTGTCTGTTTTGGTGGAAAAAGAGTGAGCTGCTGTGTTAGGTTTTCTCTGACTTGTTCTCTAGGAATAAAAGTTACTCTTATGTCCCTGGAAGCTGGGCATCTAGTCTAAGCTCCTTGACCGCAGCCATGAGAAGCCTCCAAGAAGAAATGGGCACCTCAAAAGGTATCCTGTGTCCCCCAGTTCCAGCCTTACACCCGCTCTTGTGCAGCTTAGTAGTGTTAACGCTGATGCATGGGGGAGCCTGAAATCTTGTAGGTTTAAGGACAGCAATGCAATTTTTTGCTTCTTCAATCTCATTCACTGTTCATTAAGGACTACTGCTGTTCTTCTCCCCAGCCCCCAAGTGAATTGAAAAGTTGGGACAAAAGTGGGAATGAGTCACTGGTCAAAGAACTTGTTAATTTGGCTTTAACCCCTGACATAGAAGGAGCCATTTTAGCTGCCTAAGCAATGTGAAATTAATTACACACTAAGTGACATAGGGCTAATTGCACAGGGATTGACAGCAGAGAGCTTGACAACTGCTCTGTGCAGGCACAGTGTTTCGTGCTGACCAAAGCTGGCTCATTCATCCTGCAAGCTTCCCTGTTTACCTCCTGTTTTGTATTCACATTACAAGCTCCTTGGGCTTTAGGACAGTGCGAGGCATATTGCTACCTTTAGCTGGATGCTGCAGTAGTATGTGAGAAATAAATCACCCAGTGTTTAGGTAGTAGCTGCCTAGCAGGATCTGTATGTAGGTTTAAGTGCTCTCTTGACTCTCAGTGGCAGTTAAATGCCCCAAAGACTTTTTAAAAATACATTAGTGCCTAGTGGCACATTTAGTTGCCTCAATACCTCAATAAATCTCTTTGTAAATTAGAAGAAAATGATAATGAATTTCATTAACATTTGCAAAACGCTTTATGACCGATAGGTGTATCAACTATTATTAGCCCAAAGGCAGAGCTACTCTTATCACTGCTGCCAATATCTAGGCTGGTTTTACTTGGCAGAATTTAAACCTAACGGTTCTTATCATAAAAAGAGAAAGAAAGTGTCATCAGAACTGATTGAACTATATATTGGTTAAGTTATGTTGTAATGGCTGTCAAAGATAAATGCAGGGGTGGCTTATCTTGTTTCCTAATCGTCTTCAGGTGTAATGTTGTCATTCATTTTGTTAACTCTCTTTTTGTATTTAAACCCAGGGGAGACCACAAACTGAAAAATACGCATTCAGTCTATTTCTGCTTTCTATTGGTCTGTTTGTGGGAATAATCGTTTCAAACTCAGTGACCACAAATGAGTTTATGTTTATACAAAACTTCCTGAGAAAGTGCGAAGGGGACCTGCCACCTTCGCTGATGGGTTAACAACGTCTGCTGCTGCATGCTCTATGTTGGGTCTGGTCTTGCCTAAGCCTGACCTGCCCTTGCTTCTCCCAGATCTCTGCAGGTTCATGGGAGATTGTCCTGCAGATCTGCTTAATCTTAATCTCCCTGGGCACCCAAATAAGGTCCTCCCTGGCTCTTCCTTGTGTAGATAAGGAGAGACTCCTTTGGTTGTTACAGAGGCAAGTAACGTCTTCTAATGTGTCAGCCAGAAGGGAGGGAGAAGAAGCTATTCCAGCTCTGCTGCATCTGTGGTCATTGGCTCCAAGGAACAAGCTGGGCCTGAAGAGGGGACAGCAAAATTGGTCGGTTAAACACAAAACAATGAAGGAATCCCCCCTTCTTCTCCTACAGCAAAGTAATTAATTTATAATTTTTTTTTTTCTTCCCCAGAACAGTACTGGTTCTGGATACTTTCTAACCTCATCTTAAGAGTACGAAAGAAACTCTCAGTTAGGTTTATCCTAATAATAACCCCGTGACGGAAGGAAGTAATCTTAGTATTCTCATTTTATAAATAGGGAACTGAGACTCAAAAAAGGAGAGTGTATCTTATCTACTTACATGCATTTGGGCATTTGGCGTAAGCCAGTCATTTGGGCTTCCTCTGTAGTTGATGGAGGAAGGTAGGCAATTCCAGAGAGTAAATATCCCATTTCTTCTTAGTCACTTAATTCAGCGGTGGGAGAGTTGGCCTCTGCCTAATCCCCATTGGGATCCTGGGTTAGGTGGAGAAGGACTTTGGTTTTCTGACTGTATGGGTGTTCTCAGAGTTTGCCTAAAATATTCTACCAGGATCAGGCCCTTCAGAAAATGCTGTTTTAGCTGCTTTGCTTTGAAAACCCAGCCAGTGGTGTATTATCTCCCTTGCTTAATAGCCCACTGGTTTGAATAGTCATTTGGGAAGTGAAAGCTCACAGTTCAGCCCTGTGAGAGCCTGGTTTTATCCCTCCTAGAAACATGACCTAGATACCTTGCAGCTCTGCTGGGTAGAGATGTGCTACCAAATTAATCACAGACAAATTTGAGAGTGGTGGCAGAGACCTTGGGGAATAAGGACCAAGATGGGATACTCCTGAATTAGTGTAGACACAGGCAAAGAAGCTGTATCTCTCCAAGCTCATGACTCTTTCCAGGGAGACGAGGCATCTACTGTGGGGGAAGAAGGTCACTGGAGGCAGTTTTTAACAGCAGGGGTTTCTCAGCCAGTTCTGCTGCCCTGGACAGTCTGGGTAACTGCTGGGGTTCTTAGAGCTTTCAAACTGATTAATGCAGTGCTGTCCCAACAACTTGGTTTCTTGCATTTTTTTTCCCTTCCTCTTCTGAAAAAAACCCACCCCAAACCAACACCTCAGTTTATTTGTCAGTCATCTTTAGATGGTTAAATCAGTTGGTGGAATCTCACACAGTACAGACATAAGCTTTTCAGCCTTTCCTAAAGGAACATCAGCTTCCTCTTACTGAACTTGATTAGTCCATTTCTGTGATTTCACAACACTTGCCCTTTAGACAAGAGGTATGAAATCTTCCTAAGAAAGAAACACAAATTTTTTGATTCTACAGAGTGAAGAGAAGAAAAGAGAAGTAAAGAGACAAAAGAAAAGAGGGGAAAAAAAAAAAAAAAAGAGAGAAGAGAAAAGAGAAGAGAAAAGAAAAAAGACAAGAGAAAGGAAAGGAAAAAAATAAAAGAAAGAAAAAGAAATCTTTAGCTATTAAATGGAAGGTCACATAAAGAAAAGAATTGTAACTGGACTGATAACCGTGTCCCTTAAATTAATACTGAATAATTGGAAATGATAATTTGCAAGTGACATTTCCTGCATGGTTAACCATGGTAAGTCTTTATTGTTATATTGTTAAAAATGAATAAGTTGCTGCACAACTGCTAATAGCATTTGTACCTATTGAAGATAAGGCAACAGTAAGGGGTAATCAAACCACATTCTACCAAGTATAAAATGACTATGTAAAATGACATCTGTAAATCAAAGCTTAATTAGCCTGATGTAATTTACAATAACTGGCCAGCCCAAGTTTTCCTCAGGTGAGCTGCCCTGATGGAGCCAGCTGATGGCACAGTCAGATGGGACATTCTGGCTGTAGCTGCGGTACAAGGCTGGTGCTGTCCGCCTGCAAATGCTTCTTGCTCCTTCACATCTGCTGACATAACTGCTCATGTCACTGCTCCCTTACCATGGTATCTGTCCGAACTATCTGGGTCTAAAATCTTGTCTGGAAAAAAAAAAAAATTAGGCTAAGCCAGAACCTTTTGGAAGAGTCCCTTACTCTTCAGGAGTATAGAGATTTGATCTCCTGCTGATCAGGAGGTCTGTGCATGTGGTGTAGGACTCTCATTTTGGGTTGGGTGCTGTACATGTGGAGGGGGCACAGGAGAGAAGCACTGAAAGTATTAGAGGCTTAGGGAAAATGCCTGATGGTGTAAGAAATTAAGAACTCGATTTATTTAGCCTGTATAAAAGAAGACTGAGAAATGCTCTGATTACACTGCATAATAGAGAAAATGCAAGATACCAAAGGGCAGTTTAATCTGTCAGAAAGCAGATAACAAGAATCATGGATATGAAAGCTAGACGTGTTCATCTTAGAAATAAGGCACATATCTTTTTAACAATGAGGCTGATTAAGAAACTACAGAAAGGAATGATGGAGTTTCCATTTCCTGATGCATGTTACTTAATTTAAATTGAGTCACCTTCCAGGGAGAAATGTATTAGTCCAACACAAGTTACTGGCTAGATACAGGCCTAACTGGATGAGATGGAACAGGTAGTCAAATCAGATGATTTACTTTTTAATAATAGCTTTAAAATATAAGAATTAAAAACCACTGTCCTGTGGTTATTACTGAAAACTTACTACTACAGAAACTGGTATAAAACTTTATCATCTCATCTCATCTCATCTCATCTCATCTCACCTTATCTCATCTTTCATTGCACTCAAATTTAGGATAAAAATATATGATTCCAGTAGGTAATCCAGGTTTCTCTCCCCTAATTTATAGCTATACAATAGGAAGTGTTGTTATTATTATCACCATTAAGGCTTAAGTATATGTTTAATGTGCACTTAAACACTTTTTTTCAACTTGTGACCTTAATCATCGTAGCGTAATAAGAACTGAATCATTATTGTGCAGCAGATTAGTTCTCAGAGCTTCTGCACCTTAGGCGGTGATGCCATTAGTTCATATAAACCAAGCAGCACTGGGCCTGGCAGGTGTTTGGAAGGGAGACCTCCAATGCAAATGTATGATGTTCAAATTAACTTCTGCTGAGGCTACTCATGTACCTACTAAATGTGTGCATTGTATTTAAAAATAGAGAATAAGCTAACAAGAAGGTAGGACGACAGTAATATAATAGGCACAACTGGAACCAACATAGGAAGTAGGTGCGAAATGAATGAAGGCATGCAAGAAAATGCAGGAGGTATGAATGAGATTTCAAAGGAACATGCAATATAAGTGCATCTTTCCATAAATTCTTCAATCCCTCTGATTTTTCTATCTTCCAAATACTGCAGAAATTCTTTTCTGTGTGTATATATTAAATTCATTCCATGAAAATGACTTCTGCTGAACCATATATGGTTCAAAAAATATCTGGATTTTTTCAGAACTATCCAGAAAAGTCTCCATCCTTTACCATCAGCCACATGCTATCTAACTGGACTGAGGCAGAAAGGGTACCTCCGAAACATCTGTACGATCATGTTTGAACTATCAACATACAACTAATCTGGGGAACAACTTGCTACCAAAAATTGCTAAGTGCAGGGTTTAATAAGATTATAAAATAGCTTGGCTTAAACAAAACAAAAGATGGCTCTGTGGATTTAGTTTCCCAGGCATATTCTCTAATATATTATAAAGTGCAAATGTTGGTCAAATCTTTGTCATATTTGGACCTCTATGAAGTTTTCCTTCTGTGCAGCTTTCCTGGCACCATTCATTCAGTGGTGACTCTGCTCAACTTTCAGGCTACTCTTACAATTAAACTTTTCAGGACTCAATAACTTGGTATCTCTGCTTCTCTGTCAAATATGGTTGAAATTGGCCTAGACTGAGAAGTTCTCACTGTGCAACAGGCAGAGAGATGCAAAGGCACAGACAGTGTCATCTCATGTACTTTGTCCCCTAAGGAAACCATATTAAAAAAGGGATTGGCTATTTATACAGATACCAAGGATAACAATACAAACCATAATTAAAGACAATAAAACTATTGGAATGCATATTAAACCTTGTACTTCAGGGCTTAAGCTAAACTCTAGCTGTTAGAGAGGATTATAACTCTATATTAGAGCAAATAATTGATTTTCTGGGTCACTACACATTCACTACCAAAAAAAAAGTAAAAAAAAAAGTATCAATTTATTTTTCTTCTCCCTGTTCTTGATTTTTTTCCTGACTAGAATGATTTGACAGTAATAACCAGAGTTTCCCAAAATCATTTGGGAAGTCTAAACTTGTTCTTTTGTGTAGCAAAAAGATTTAATACACAATTATTTCTTCCATCTTTCACTAAGAAGGGAAGCAAGGTGGGAGTCATGGAATATTTAAAACTGCTGTGAAGCTTTTTATTTCTTCCTCGTGGCGTCCTCATCTTCTGGCTTGGGATTTGGCTGGACAGGGACACTGGGCTGGACGGACTGGGGTCTCGCCGAGGCAGGTAATGTCCATGGGCCATGTGTAGGACACCATAGTGTGGAGGCCTTCCTTATCTATAATAACCTATAGTCTGTTTGATCAAGATGTGACTAATTTTCTCCACTGACTGTAAGACGGATGAGGGTCTGACAGCTCTGGTGGTAGGTGGTCGGAATTGCTCATCAGTCTCTTGACCTTACACTCCCTAAGAGGTGAGATACTTAAATGACGCCCTCATGATGGGCAGTGTGAATATC
The DNA here is from genome assembly GCA_013401275.1 of Pandion haliaetus. NCBI lineage: Eukaryota > Metazoa > Chordata > Aves > Accipitriformes > Pandionidae > Pandion > Pandion haliaetus. Next base: position 93,808 of record VYZV01023887.1, read on the forward strand.
ACTTTATGTGTCTGGAAACGAAGGTAAAATTCTCCAGAGTTAGGGTTACGTTTGCTGGTAAAATTCCTGCTGCTGAGGCAACATCTCTTTGGCAGTCCCCCAGCACCTCCTTCTGCTGAGATTAAGGGTCCTGTGACAACTGTTTATTTACTTGCAATTGCATTTGATTTAATGATTTTAGTTGGAAACGGCTGTGAGTTCTGCTAGGAAATTATTATGGGAGATAGATGTGGGGTTTGCTTTGATACCTTCCTTTAGCAAGATATCTCCTCAAGCCAAAGCAGAGGCATGCAGAGAGGTACCCAGGTGCGTGCAAAACTATGCCATTGGCTATGGAAAGCAATGAAGCATTGGCAGGACCTTGCTCCATCCAGGGAAATGCTCCTGCTTCTCAAACGGTCTCCCTGGCCTGCCTCGATGTAGTTGTGCTCCTCCTGCTGCACCCCGTAGCATGGGACTGTGCCACCACCATCTTCTGTCTCCCTGTGCCTCATGTCCCTACCTGGGAAATGGGGCTAAAACCTGCTAATGTTATAGTGACTGTGAGGTACTTGGGATTGGATCTGTAAAAATACCAATTCATATTGAACTTCAGGTATGAGTAATGCAGTGTCAGCAGGGTTAGATGCTTTCAGTATCCTTGAGGGTCTGAGCTTAGCTATACCAGGAGGCAGTAAGAGAAGTGTTTGAGGTTGCAGTATATCATTTAGGGTGGTGCTGGTGTATTAGAGTGGGTAAGAGGCATCCTCAGTTGGGGGAAACCCAAATGGCTCAGCTGTGTCGTGGACCAAGTGGCTGCTTTGAGGCTTTGTAGCATTCCTTTAGCTCAGGTGTTTAGGATCTGTACTTTTTGAGCAGGCATTTTCTGAATCCCACCTTCCCGTCCTATCTCCAGGGAGCGTGGTGTGCCTGCGGTGCATGCACAGCAGGCTGGTAACTGTGGGTAATGCTTGTGGCCATGGATTTATCCCAGTCTGAGAGTTGTACTCCAGTGTGGCGCTTAGTGGTAGGTTCCTGTCTGCTGTTCCCTTATCTGAGGCAAATTCCACATAGCTGTGGGCCTTGCAGCTATCCCAAGGCCTCCCTTTGCCCCTGCTCCTCTTGAAAGAAGCTTGAACGTGCCGCTGTTAACTGCATAGGAGCCACCTTTGACCTCTGATGTCCCTTGCCTGATAAGTGAGACAGTTTCCAAATATCACTTCTTCCACCACCACATTTCTGAGATCTAATTTTTCTCACTTCATTCGCACCCAGATCTACGAAGCCAACCTGCAGATAAGGGAGGAAAATTCAATGTCCTTTCACTACCCAAGAGGTCTGGCTCCTTTGGCACAACTTCTACCTGGTTGTGGATCCCAGCAGTAATTTCACCGAGACATGAGAGGGAAGTGTATGGGTCCCAGGAGTGGGCATTGTGTGACATGTAGAACCACTGAGGGTGGCTACAGCCCTGCTCAGGGAACTCAATTAAGTGCAACAAGTTAATGGCAATAACTCATTGGACCAAGATACCTGGCCCAAGCCCCCACTATGGAAAGCTAAGGTACGGTCTCAAGAGACAGAGGGTAACCCATTAAATACTAGAACAGCCTTTCTTCCTTGCCAGGTACCTTTCCCAGGGTTTTGCATTGAGTTTATGGGTAGGATTATGTATGAAAAATAAGACTTACATGTCCCTAGTATGAGGAGAATCATGTTCCAAGCAACCATGATACATCTATTTACACAGAAAGCAGTCAAATAATGCCTATTGGATTCTGGAATATTAAGTCGATATATCTTGATGTGCATTTTATCTCTCTTTCTCCACCCCTAAAAAAAGGCGAACGATAAACAACAGCAACAAAAATTTAAAGGAATAGCCATTGAATAACAAGAACAACAAACCAAGAGAGCTGTTGCTGGAGTTTGAGCTTCCTCTTCACCCATCTCCTTAGCACATCTGCTGTTAAAGACTCCAACAGAGGGTTTTGCAGCTCTAACCATGGCTGATTAAGGCACTACCACCTCCACCCATCCCTTTCATGACAGGTGAAGTGTGAGCTGACTATGTACCTCACTCAGATGCTTCACCTTATTGTCCAAAATTTGTTGCAATGAGTTTGGAAGCCAGTAGGTCAGTGGCTTATCTTTACAGTGGTGGCAATAACTCCTCCTATCTGCCCTGTGCTCCTGTGCTGATACAAACATGCATGACTATGAAGGCCATCATTCAACAAAAGCCATAAGCTGTTTCTTCTGCAGAAAAATGGATATGTAGGAATACATACAGTTCATTTCATCTGATGCAGTTCTGATAGTCAGAAGTAACTGCAGTGAAATCAATGTGTTACTCTCAAACAGGGAGGAAATAGGAAACAGTTTCTTTAATAGAAGAAAAGTTTCCTTAAATAGAAGAGAGCAGACAACCAGTAATCCAGTAAATTACTTCCCTGGCATTAGTGATGCTGTATTGACTGATCCCAACAGAATTTGGCCAACACTATGACCAGATCATATTACAGCAAACACTGCTCAGAGCATCTTTGTGTAAAACTGGAATATACCTGAGCAAAATAACCAAGGGGAACTGCTTGAAGCATGTTATGATTTTGTTTGATGATAACAAATTGGTTTTATAAAAGAGGAGTTCAGGGTGTGGTACTACAGGACTGCCACTGATGCAGAACCAAATCCCTAAGCTGAGGGACACTAGAGGCTTCTCATCATGCTTTCTGCTATGCTTCGGCCTCTTGGCATTTCCAAAGAGCAGGGACAATGTGGAGGCATTTTTCTTCCTCATATTCCATGGATATAGAAGCTCTTCATCTTCACTGTTAAACTAGAATAAAAACCAAAACAAACCCCTAACCTGAATTTTTATTTTCTTTTGAGGGGGAGAGATGACAGGAAGGTTGGTTTTGCTGCAGTTCTCAGTATTTGAAATCCAATGGGACCTTTTGGTACAAGAGCTTAATTTGGACTTGATGGGAACCCAGTTTACTAGTTTAAGTCACTGTTGGCTAATACAGCTTGAAGCTGTTCCACAATAAAGCACTACATTCAGCAGTGAGCCTTATCGCTGGGACTCATCTGACCTTTCCCAGGTAAGCTGGAATTGCTTAACACCGTGGCTACCCCAAAACTAATAGAACCTTTCAGCATGGCTTAGGATATCACTTCACTTCCCTGACATCAATTTCTAAAATAAAATAGAAGGCTAATTGGTAAATCAGGTGAGTATTTCCCCCCCCCTCCCCAAGATATAACGGTCAAATACATTTTCAAATCTAAACTACCAACCATACAAAGGTGTGACTTAAACACACAAATAAAAGGGGAAGCTCAGCGGGAGGATGGAAGTTCAACTAGAATTTACCAGGCCAAATTTATCAGCATTGGTGGGGATGAGTCTGATTCACAGTCACCAAGCTTAAGGTGGTGTGGTCAATTTTAGTCAGCATGGCTGAAAACTTAATGGTAGAAATGGATATGCAGGAAACAGAGCATAACTCCCAGGCTTCTGGAACCCCAAAATAATTTTTGCCTCAACATATCATGCTACTGTACTGAAATGCTTTTAGAGAAATGCAAGACCACATAGACTGACTAAAGCATAAATTCTTAAAAAACTACCTGGCATGTGGTTCTGAAGCTGAAGATAGACACTAATAGGATGCTTAGCATATTTTGCATTGGATTTTGAGAAATGCAAAGCCAGAAGGAATAACAGGAGCTGAACAACTGATCCAAGTGGGTCAATGGCTGAACCATACTCATTGCTCCTTAGCAGGAGAATTTTGGATAAGGAGCAGCAGGTGATGTGAATGATGGGTGTGAAAAAGGCTCTTCAAGCTGTCAGAGGAAATGAAGATGAAAAGGAAGGTGAAGGAATAAGAAAACTAGTCAGACTCATAGGTTCAAATCTCTGCTGAATGTCTCAAAGACATGAACTCAACCCATACTATAGAGGATGTGTCAGAGCCCAGACTGTATGTAACACGTTTCAACAGCCAGTCTGAATATGTGGAGACTATCAAGAAGAGTAAAGAAAGGAGGGAAGCATTAAAGTGTGAAGGGCTTTTGTACTTATTCGTTTGACAGCAGTTGGGACTGTGAACACCAGCCTTGAGGCACAGTCCCATACTGCTGCTTTCTGCACTAAACAAAGATGAAAAAAAGGAGAGTTCCTGCCACAAACCACTTCTAATCTCAGTATAAGGCACAAATATCCTCTAATCGCCACCCACGGCGTATGAGGTGAGGAACCTCCTGTCTGCATTAGAGAAGTGCACCCCTTGGCAGCACCAGCACGGCTCGCCTGCTCAACTGGCCCAGTGATGACTGGCATGGACATTCCCTTTTCAGGTCCCCATCAAAGCAACGCTGTTGTAGAAATAGGAGGAAGCCAGAGGCATCCAGGACCACAAGTGATCGCTCGCCAGCTGAGAACGGGGCAGTTCCGCGGGAGCAATCCTCGGGCACGATCCCCAGGAGCGCTGCACGTGGAGCTTCCTCTAGAGCTTGGCCAGCGCGCAGGAATCTGATGTTTAGAAAGCCATTTTCCTGTCCGTATAAACAATTCGACCACAATAGCCCAATTCCTGGCTCCGAGGCCTCATTTAAATGTTGGTCAGTCGAGGCCCACAATTAACATTTAATTAGTAAACTCATTACAAAGGCAGGAAGTCTCAGACTTTCCCTTCATTTTCTTTCAGGCCTCTGAAGGGAAGGACCAGGCCCGTCTTTGGCTTTTGATTCAGCAGACGGGTGGTTTTTTTTTTTTCTTCCCTCTCCTGATTTCCCCCTCCGCTTGCAGAACAGTTGCTTTCCCTGAAGCAGACAGGCATGACCTGAATACGTTGAATGTTTGGCTGGAAATAATCTACTTACTTAACTTAAATACTGCCATCTAAATTTTGCCCCGGCTGGCTTCCTCAGTGTTCCTGGGGGGCTGAAGGAGCAGTGGTTTTCAGGGATGAGGTGGTGAGGAGCCTGGTCACCTGCACTCACAAGTCTTTGTGGTAGAGGAAGAGCCAAAAAATCTGATTTTGTGTGTGATGCTGGAAGGTTATGTCTATTGTCTGTGACAGGCAGGAGAAAAGCATGCTCTTGAAAATAAGAGGGGAAAATGGTGGGGGCTAAAATCAAGAGAAAGCACTAACACAGAGGATGACACCAAACTATGCTTGTGGTGAGGTACCTTGCTGCAAACGTGTGATGGAACTGGTACAGTGGCCTTTTTCCCAGTATGAGAGAGGGACCAGGAGTTCATAATGTAGATTACCTGATGGGGCATTGTTCATCCATCCATAGGATACAGGACCCCACCTTTGGCCATCTAGTTGCTTTTGATGTGATTATTCATGGGATAAGAATTACAAGTAGAGCTTGTTTTTAGACAATGCTAAAAAAGCCTGAACTCGCTGATTTGGAGTATGACAAGACAGACCATAGCACAAATGCTTTTTCAACACTTTTATAATAGTCTATGGAAATTTATTCACCTGATCATGCCCTGGAGTGGGGATAAAAGTAAAGAAGTCAATGCAAAAAATAATAATTGCAAAAGAGGTTTAAAAAACCTGTTTCTTTCTTTTTTCTCAGTATCTACTTTCCATTACAGCACAAAGTAGAGTTTAAAAAGTTTGCTGGTTGGCATTGTATATTTTGCATCATAATTTTGAGGGGATCTTCTCAAAGTAAAATTTATATTTCTCTCAAAATGGAGAGCTGTAGCGTTAGCTGTACCATCAGTCATACAACTGTTGAATCCTTTTGCAAAGAGGGACTGTGGGGAGCAGAAGATGCTCGAGTTGTGAGGCTTGTTGAATTGTTTGTCTTAACTATTTTGTCTGTCTTTTGTCAGAGATGAGGAGATTGCAAGAATTTATTATTTCATAATATTAATGTCTGAAATCATAATCATCCCTTTCACATTGTGATCTGGCCATCTAAACAGCAAATTGGTTTTGGATTCATTGTTTTATTCATTATTATTTCTTTAATTCATTGTTTTGTCAACAATACATCTTTAACATTTTTTCCCCTTGTGTTCACAGAATTGGAGGTAGATAGCTGACTTGTAGTGATTTATGGGAGTGCTTAGCCCTGGTTTGTTTTGGTTTTGCACAAGTGTTAAAAGCATTTATTATCAGGCAAAGAACTTCTATGTGCTAGGACAAGGACTTGAAAAAAATCTTTTTCTTAAGGACCTTTCACAGATCTCTCAATATGGACAAGTTATTGAGGCCACAGTTTTTTGTTAGGTATCTAGGTCAATATTTAGCAGAATTCTGTTGGAACATCCTGTTTCCTCTTTATTTCTTCTGCAGAGAGAGATAAGCTACTGCACTCCTTTATCCAAGGCATTTACCCCTGTCATCATCCACACCAATTCCACTCAGTTGGTCAGATCATGGGGTGAGCAGAGACATAACTTTAACTCCTTTTTTCATACCTCCCACTGATGCTCTGAAATTTACTTCGAGCAGTAGTTCTGACAGTTATCCAAAGGATGTGGAGACAACAATGGGTGGACCTTACAGTCCCTTGCTACCCCGTGTGACTTAACATCGGAGCTACCTGACCAAAAGTGCTCATCTATAGAGTAGGTATGCACACGAGCAAATCACCTTGGATCCCTTGCTAGTAAATGGAGAAAAACCAAACAGAGTCAGTAGAGATTAGGGTGTGATTTACCTTTTCAAAACTGAAGAAATCAGATGTTTTCCTCCAATGACTACAATGACTAGATCTTCTCAGACCATAATGGTATCCTAGACATTCAGTTGGAGGTAGGCATCTACATCGTCATTTCAACTTAGATGAGATGCATTCATCCAACAAGTAACATATCTGAATGTATGTAATTTTGTTATTACTGTGTTGTACGGTACTATTGTGCTTGCTGTGGTCAGGACTTCAGGACTCACCAACAAAAAGAATCATGAAATAGACAGTTCCTGACCAGGAGATTTTAGAGTTAAAAGGAGCAATGCAAAACAGGGGAAGTCCCAGCCACCTTTCTGGTAAGCATCACTAGAACCAAATGGCACTCTGACATTTACCTGTACAAAATGTAACAATGCTTTCTTTTTTTTTTTTTCTTTGGCTCCATTTCGCATTTTGTCCTGAAGATTTTGTTTCAGAACTTCACTGTAATGGGCATCCTGTACCAGAGTGCTCTCAGTAAGTACTGGAGCATCCTCTTTCAATGTGGTGTGAAATAGAGGCTTGTCTCAACCACTACGGTATGCTGGTGGTTGAACAGACAGCTATAAGAGCTCAGGTCTCCAGATCCATGTTTCATTCATGGGTCAGACTGTATCAAACCCCAGAGAAGTGGCTCAAGACAGGTCAGCTTAATTCCCCCTCTTGAATCTTCATTTCTCTCTACTGGCTCTGAAGGGTCTTGTATAGCTAGCTCAGAAGTTGATACAGGCACAAAGTAAGACTGGACATATCCCACCCATCACCTAGGTGCCTGGATAGTCCAAAGCTTCATGCAAGTGTCACGCAATGGGTGGAGATCCATCTACATACCATAAGACAGCATTTCCCCAGAGCTGTGCACATGTCCAGTCTACAACATAGCAGTTCAAAGAAAAAAGTATAAATGAACTGTGGAAGAATGATCTGGCTTGTGGATGGTATCCATGAGAGACTTTGCCACTGTGCATTAAATTATAAAACTCCTCCAATAATAGTTTTCTTTTTAAATGTTTTGTTCTTGGTGCCAGAAATAAAGGAACCCTGGCACAAGATGATGAGCTAATAGGCTGAGCCAGTTGGTTTATAAAACACATGATTCCATGAAACAGTAAATGACTGGCCTTATAACATATCCCTACAAGTAAAAGCACAGTCTTAGTTCCATCAGTTCACTTTTCTTTTCCTTTTTTTAAAAAAAATTAAAATTAAAATCAGGAATAGAAATAAAACAGACCAGAGTTCATGACCTGTTCAGGAATGCAATTAGCCCATAAAAATCATGACTGGGATTTGTTGCAAGGTAGAAACATGATCCCTTAAAAAAAGTTGCCCCTTTGCAAAGTACCAAATGATGGGGAAGGACAAAATAAGGGAGAGATGAGCAGTTTTTATTTTAACCCCACTTCCCTCCCTCCTTAACCAGAAAGAGCTGTAAAAGAAAAGACCCATCACCTCCTGTAGTCAAGTTTCACAGCAAACAAGAAGTCCTGAGCAACTCTGTGATTACTTTTATCTCTGTAAGACTAATCCCATGATAAACCTCTTGTTTCCTATACTTGATGTACCACTATTTTACTAGTCCTGAATGCATGAGGCACATTGTGGATGGCTCACTACGAACAAACAGAACCTGACAGTTTCCTTCCTTAAAATAAACAGAAGTGGTACTTAGACACAGTTCAAAGAGTTTAGCACTCCCAGGATGGCTATTATTACCCTTTAGGTGGGCAAGTAGACTCAGTTTTTCATTCTAGTGAAGGCACCTTTTTTCATTTTTTTTCCCTTCCCATTTTTTACAGGCAGTAAAATGACTATATAATTACCAAGCCTGCTTTTTACAGTCCTCTGCTTCCATTTTCCATGTGAAGAGATCTACCTGTTTATGCCACTGCTTGTTTACTTCCACCTCCTTTTCTGAGAAAAAGTCATGCCGTTCAGACTTCTCAGAAAGCATTTTAGCAATGTTTCCCTCTGTCCTCAAAGCTACACAGTACTGGACTGTTAACCAACAGCAGGAAAGATTGTATTTTAAGAATAATATTACAGTGACCTCTATGAAGCCTTTGATCCAAAGATTTCTGAGGCTTAACAGTTGTCAGTGATGTGGAGCAAACCTACCTACATATTCCCCTAGAGACTTTCACTCATGAATGGTCACAAATTCTATGGTACCTCCAGTGGAAATAAGCTTTTTAAGAGACCTTCAGTGCCCTCGTCTACATGGAGTTCATAAAAGTGCTGTGGAGTGTAAATTAAAGTGCAATTGCTGTACTGAATGAAAATCTTTGGAAACTCATTCATCATTAAGGTCTATGTCCTATGTGAGTGTAAGGAATTGCCCAGAGTGTCTAGGACTTCTAGGTTATATGCCAAGAGGATGGGTAGAAGGGAATTATATCCTCTAACATTAAATATCAAATATTTGATTGACATACTGGAACAAGCCCACTGGGCAGGTCACCAAGATGGCTGGGGACAGTAGCACATGGCATAATAGAAGCTGAGGGTTCTGGGTTGGCTCAGTTTTAAGAAAAGAAGATTCAATATCACTTAACGTATGACATTAAGTATTGCAGCTACCTTATGGGGTTGTGTAGAAAAGACCAAACCAGACTGTTCTCAGAGGTGCACAGCAACAGGACTAAGGCAACAGACAGGAGAACCCTAATAATATACTATGGACATTTTTTTTTTCACTTTGAACAGTGAAACAATTCAAACAGTGGAAGAGAGGCCCATAGGGGCTCTGAATTCTCCATCATTGGAAATATCCCAGACTCAACTATGAGATGAGACCCTAAAAAATTTCATCTAACTTCAAGGATGGCTCTGCTTAGAGTGAGGGGCTGGGTCAAGTGATCTCCAGACTTTTTTTTAAACCCAAATAACAATTCTGTGGTTTATTACAACTGAAGCTAGCTGTCTTGGCTCTCTCCATAAAGTACATCCCACCATCTAAATAAAGGTATCTAAGGTAGCTGTGTTTAATGGCCCTGACATGTCTGCCTCTCCAGTGGCTGTAGAGGGACCCTAGACAAGTATGCTAGCTTATTAGATGTGTAAAGTTAACTGAGATGAAATATATTCCTCATCATCCAAGACTCACTCTGTAATGAATAGAAGAACCTGTTTCTCTGTTAACTAAAGCAGGAACTGAAGGGATGCACACTCCTAACACCTTGATTAAACCCAGGGCTAGCTCTGTTGCCTTCACATAGAAATGTGCTCCTTGAGACACGTTGGGTATCTGTGCCATCCCCAGAGGCTGGCAAGCATGGCACAGCATCTCAAGTGGCACTTCACACCCAGCTGTAGGCAGTGAAGTCAAGCCCATGATGTTAGATGGGATAAATCCAGGTCCAAGTGTTTTCCCAGTAAGCACGTACGGAAAAAGAAGCTTTTTCCAGTGGCTGTTTGGACCTCTGGCTCAGGCAGTCAAGATCCTAAATACCTGAATAAAGACAGACATTAATATGCTATTGCGTACCTTATACATTATTAGTGCTGTGCAGCTCCCATTGTAATACATGTGATTGAATTTTCCCAGGAAGTGTGTTGTTTTTTATTGCCATGTCTTCTAAGGAAAATGTCTTTCTTTTTAAAGGGGAAAAAGGCTGCAAACTGAAAGTTTTGGTTTTCAGAGGGAATGCTTTCAGAGTTTGTGGGGGGATACTTGAAGTTTTTCAGGTTCTTGACAAAAATTACCCTTTTTGCACAGAAAGTGCATGCCTCTTCTGATAAAATTTATGCAAGACCACAATTGTCAGTTTAGAATCATAGAATCACCTAGGTTGGAAAAGACCCTTAAGATCACCAAGTCCAACTGTAAACCTAACACTGCCAAGTCCACCACTAAACCACCTCCCTAAGCACCACAGGTACACGTCTTTTAAATTCCTCCAGGATGGTGACTCAACCACTTGCCTGGGCAGCCTGTAGTGACGGTCAAGAGAAAAATGTTTTGGCCAGACCTTCAGAACACACCAAAGAAGAGATCTCTGTAAAGAAGCCTATTGTTTTTGAGTTTATAAATCCCAAATGAATCCCTTAGCTCCCTTAATGAAATGCTCCAGGAGGGTCAAAGGTTCAGAGAGGTGTGAATAGGTAAGGTTTAGGGCTATAATTCGCAATATGCTTAAAGGAGAAATTGAATGTTTGCTGCTGCTTCTGGGTTTGTCACAGGTAGGAACAGGGTGATTTGTGACTATTGCAGCCCTGTTGACAAATTAACTTGTGCAGACACTATGCTTGTTTTAGATTTTCAATAGAAGTTGCTGGTTTAGCTCTCTTGGTTAGAAGGTGCGAGCAAAACCAGCACAAACAAAAAACCCAAGTCTAACCAACAGAGATGTGCCAGAGATGGTCTCCCCTCTTCTGCCATTTATGTCTTCATCTGCGTACATTGCCGTTACCATGGTATGATGGTATCTTCAACGTGTGAAGTGTCATCATGTCAGGTGTAGTGACACAGGGGGCAAAACCAGGGAAGAGCCATACTGGGAAGCTGCAACTCTGAACACACCTCCCAGCCAACCTCCTCTGCATTGGGGTCCCACTGGCAGCAGACCCATGGGAAGCTCTGCTGTGGCATTTCTCTGGGGCTGAAACTCCCCAGCTTTATTCAGTTTGCCATACTGACTCACAGGCAGAGGGGCTATCAGTGTATGCAATTCATATCTCCCATTGCATGGAAAAAAAAAAGACAGGAATGAATGGTATAAACCTTATGTTCAAAATATGATACTTGACAGGACTGTCTCTACCAGTTTGTCAGTGCCAGCAAAGATTCAACCGTATAAATCAGCTTTGATTTTTCCCAGTGTGCCACGGCTGGAATAACCTGTAACACTGCTTAGGCTGTGGGTGCTTTGCAGCCCTCCTAATGTATACAGGGAAGGGTAATCATCCCCTTTTTATAGCTGGGTAAACTGAGGCACAGGGAGGAGATGCTAACCAATGAGAGTTACAGTGCCACAGCCTGCGAGAGAAGCCAGTTCTCCTGACTCCCCAGTGTTTGCCTTTTAACCACTAGACCATGAATCCTGTTTGCTTTGTTTTCTTGGGGTTTGTGCGTGTTTGTTTTCCCCTTTCATGTACCTAATGATGCTGGTCCATAGCAGGCAGCGGACAGCTGACAGATTACAGGGAGCGCCTGCCTGAAATGGGAGGCTGGAGGCTTCACCAGCTCCAGAGCTATTTAACTTTTCTCCTATGGTGTGGGTCTGGGTCCCTCCCACTCATGCTCATATAACATCCCTGGGGCAAGGACAACAATTGCCTAAATGGAAAAAGGAAACATTTCCTGTGTCTTTAACTACTTTTAGTGCAGTTTGGCACCTTCAAAGAAAGCAGTGTGCTTAGATAACAGTCAGCCAGCACTCAGCAAGTCTTCAGTAACCTGCGATTTTGGTGGACAAATCCATCAGAAACTGCACTTTGGGAGCGTAACTCAGCACTTGCAGGGAGCTAGGAAATACTTTTTGACCTCTCTGATACCCATAAGCCCAAACTGCATAGCAAAGTGGTTTTAAACAGACCACCCCACTCGGATTGGTTTTCACTCTCACTTCACGTAACTTTATTTTAGACTCCCTCCATGTCGTTGGTTACAATCTATGTGCACAGGTACTGATGAATCATCTTCACTTTCGTACTTCTCCGTCCTTCCACTGAAGGCTCCAGTTAACAGATCAGAGAAAAAGAGAGACACAGAGAGATGAGGCCACCAGCGCGAACGCCTTAGGAGCTGCTTGCTCTTTCTCTTTACCTCACAGCATCTGCAAAACTGTTAAACCACAGTCCTGACTAGTTTACTGGCAGGGAGGATTGGCCTAAGCCAATGAAGCAAAGTTTTTTTGCAGCTGCTTAATGTGTGTGTGTGTGCAGGCATTGGTTTTTGTTTTTTTTTTCCCCCCTTTTTTTTTTAATTTTTCCAGCTGGATACTCGGATCTTGTTGCCAGTGTTATCATATCAGAAAACAAAACTGTCTTAATTTTGTGTGCATAGGAAAATGGCTCTGATAACATTGACAGATGCTTTAAATCCTTATATGAGTTTTTTCCTGCTTTGATGTTTCATGCAGTTGCATATCCACAACTGGCCTTAGTGCAGATTTGATTTCCACTAATGCACTCCACTGAAAGTTAGACTTAGAAATGCCTTTTGGTTCAAAAGGCTGAAATGCCTTAAAAGTAGTACTTACATACATCAGCCCCAAGAAGAAACCTCAATCTATTTTAAATATCCCAGTAGTGCTTTCAGGGCAGCAGAGGATGACTGATTATTACTGGTGCTTTCAGGGTGTCTCCTATGGTCCAAATTGGTGGCCAAAAGTCCACTGTGCTCATTGTTATCCAAAACCAGCTGAAAGGTAGGTCCTGCTCCAAAAAGCTGAGAAGACAAGCAGTTTTGTGTCCAGGCTTTAAAACAGTGTTGAACAGAGTGATGTTTCCTTGGAGAACAGGACCCTCTGCCATGCAGCACTGATCCCAAAGCTGGGAGCCTGAGCTCCCTGCAAAGTCTGCAGAGAGAAAAGCTCCTTCAGAACTTCCTTCACTAACTCATCCCCTGCCCACTAGCTTCCTTAAAAGTAGGCAGTGACCATACCCTCTTCAGGGGAATGAACTTCTCTTATCATGCTTATTTATGAGGATATTGTCTATTAAGGACCTGTAGCTGATGCTGTAGGACAAAAAATAGCAATAAATGGATACAGACTAGGGAACACCTGAAATGTCAGTATTATCTCCGGATGCCAGAGGCAAAGCACTTACTGGGATTATTCTTGTATTATTTTGCCATTAGAAATTCTAATTAAAATGTGAGCCCTGACTGAGCTGGGCAATGCTAACATATAGTCTCTGAGCAAGAAAAGCAATGATTTTAGGTCCTACTCTGTTAAGGACGGTTGTGTTGCATTTGAGTAGGTCTTACTAAAGTCAGAAGGATGAAAAAAGGGAATAAAACTGGGTATGAGTGCTGGAGAGCCTTGTTCATCTGCCCAGCCTCCCCCAAATGGAGCAAGATGCTGTATGAAACATTTTCCCTCCTTTTCTCTTTCCTTTTCTTGGGCAAGGGGGAGAGTCAAACAGTTCTTAGTGGCAAGAGATTTCATCATCCTGCAAAAGCAGGGATCTTTTGCTGGCCCTGGGAATGATGTAGTATCCTGGTGTGAAGCGTGTGAATGAAGCCACATGGTAAATGTCATGGGACCTGCGGGTCTGCTCGGCAGTGGGTGAGAAAGAGCAAGAGTGAGGACAGTCGTGCTGAAAGGACATCCTGTGAATGAGGTGTGACTGAAGTGCTGGGTGGCCCTGTGGCAGCCTCCTGCTATTTAATGGGCAACTGGGGAGATGTACGTGGCTTTTAACAGCATCGGTAGCATTCTATTTCTTTCACAAGCTCAAGGGAGAATAAGAAAGGTCTGCTTTATTTTGCTCACTGAATTTTAGTGGCAAAAACTTTTTTCAGGCTTTTGCTGACCTCATTTGGCCCTGCTGGCCAATTTATTGGTCTGCTGGCAAATAAAGAGCTGGCATGTCCATCAACCTGCTAGGCTTATTTGAAGCTGTTCTTGGTGCAAATCCAATCAAATTCTGAATCTTCTTGGTTTCCCCACTGTTATCAGTGGAAATTATATTTTTGAAAAAATCATAGGTTTTGCTTAAGTGCTGTACTCTTGTGGTATAATGGAAGGAGTCCTCAGTCACTAAAGGGAAGTTTCTTCAAACATGACATGTCCTGTCTCTTGCCAGGACTGTCTGGTGTCAGCATTTTCCTTGAGTAAGTCTATTTTTTTTGTGCCATCTCTCCTCTAGGGAGAACTTAATACAACCTTGTGACAGTTTCAACTCTGACTTTGAATAAGAGGCAGTGAGAAAATTCTGACCTGAAGTTTCTTTGGAAAACACTTATTAATTCAAACTGAGATGTTTTTGGGGAAAAAAAAAGACACCCCCCCCGCCCCCGAAAAAAAAAAAAAAGCCAAACAAACTGGTTTGGTTGAATTTCCTATTTCAAAATTTGAAAGAAAAGCTTTCAGGAGACATCATTTTGAGCTTTCTTTTTCTAAAGACACGTTAAAATGAAAGTACTTTTCGTTTGAGCTGTATAACCCCAGTAGTTCCTAAATACCTAAGCCATTTCTGAAAATGAATCCAAATCCTCGAAAGGACCCAAGAGCTCCTCTGCCTTTTAGGAGGAGACAGATGCATCAGGTTTCTGCCCAGCAGGGTTTCAGGGGTGTCTGCCTATGGCAAGAGCACATGTAAGTCACCCACTGAACATGAGTTTGAGCCCAGGCTTCTCATATCCCAGAATAATGCCCTAATCACCTATCCACATATGTTTCCTGACCCACAGTGGAGCTCTGTACTTGTGATAGAGATGTCTGTGGTTGGTGGACATCCCTCCTCCTGGGGCTCTGCTCTATGAGGAGGAGGTTTCCAGGACAAGTCGAAGCCTCTGCTCTGCTCCAGAGTCCTCTGCACAAGACAGGACTGGATGTTCCCACAGGTTGTGTCCAACAGGATCTGGTCCTGGGGCAGAAGAGAGATGCTAGGATGACAACAAATGAGATGTCTATCATCCAGAGGGGAAGATGGATCGGGGCAAAGAAATGATGCTCATGTGTGGTGTATGAGGCTTGGCAGAACCCATTGTGGGTAAGGACACCCCAAAGCTCATACAAACCAGTTCAGTATTTTCCAGAGCCAGGAATCCCACCCTTGTTCTCAGTGAGCAAGACTTGGTTGAGCTGTAAACTAGTCCTCCTCTGCTCTCCTTTGACATGGGGATGTGCCTGAAGCTTCTGTTTGTAATCTGTTTCATTTTGCTTTTCAGATTTAAGAAATGCAAGAACAAAAGCAGAAACACTCCAATATTTACACCATCTTAAAGAAAAAAACACAAAAACCCAACACCAAAACACAAATCAGTTCTAGGAATAAATAAGAAAGCTCGAAAAGATGTGCCTGAGAAAGGGTCAGGCTGCAAACAGCTACAGAAAACGTTGGTGATGGGAGAGTCTGACAAGGTGGATCTGGGGGTGGAAGCTGTGGTAGAAGAGAAGGTCATTTCGTTAAGGCAGGGGAGCTATGACTATTTACACCAGCTGAGGATCTGATGGTGTACAAACATGCATGATGGCACTGCTAAAGGTCACACAGGACACTCATGAGGCCTGCTGGATGGAAACACTTTTCTTTCCACTAGTCACCAAAGCAGAAAGTGAAAAAGAGAAACCAAGCCTGTTTTTTCTTGATTCAGTAAGTCTGCTGCACACTCCACCTTTCTTGAGCTCTGTGCTTTGCCAATCCCCTTGTGAGCTGTGATCTCTCATTTTGTTCGTGTTAAAAATATGAAGAGCATGGCATGAGCAGCAGTTTGAAATGGATGCTGAGAGGCACTGCACATGATGACTTACCTCTCAGATGGAGGACGTAGCATTTAGAAAGGAGTTTGAGCTGGAGTCGAGAGCACTGTGCCCTCTCCTTTGCAGCTCTGAGCTGGTGCTGAGTGATGGGGAGGAAATATCTTAGCTGTGAAGATTGGCAGGGTTTATTAGCTCGCCTTCAAGTGCACTAATGCCAGGTGACTTTTCCCTGCGTGAAGCTGATTTCATCTGTGCATTCCCAAATATACCATCCAGGTGAGGTCTTTCACTCGTGTAAGAGAAAGGTCCCAGTCAAACCCCTGGCTGTGAGAACAGCCGGGACGTGCAGGTGTGGGTTTACAAGGAGAGGGGAAAGAAGGGGGCTTTAGGTCCTCATTAGCCTCCATCTCCTTTGGTTTATGGCCAAAGCTCTTGTGCTCCCAGCCTAGCTGTGTGCTTTTGCTCCTCAGCAGTGCTGTGGGGGGAAAGAGGTGGTTAGAAGAGCAAGCATGGGGACAAGCCCAATGCATGATGTGATAATGCTAGGAAGAGAGGGGCTCAACCCTCTCCACTGACACTGGGACTTCTTTTCCTGTGCATCCAAAACATCTTTGCGTTTTGGGCCTGGGGCCTGGCATTCCCCCCCATCTCCCCCTCTCCCAGTAGTGCTTTCCTTGACTCCTGGCTAGGATATTGACTTGTTTTTACGTAGCCTCCCAAGCAGCTTGTCTCACAATCTCCTGGAGGTACTGCTACTGTCATGTCCCTGGCTCAACATTTCTTCGCCCAACATCTCTGTTGCCAGAAGCAACCAATACTACACTACCAATATATGGGGTCCAACATTAAAAGAGAAACTTTTGGCAGACCTGTTTTTCTCTTCTCTTTCTGACCTGTCCTGGGTGACATCCCCTCCTCTTTTGTCATCCCCCAACATGCACATCAGCTTTTTTAAGTTAATATCCAGAGCTTCATGCAAGTTTGTCAAAATATTTAGCAGTTTAACTCCTCTTTGTTCCTCTTTGACTTTACTGAGCTACTGGTTGCTTTGTATTGGTATTGCAGCATTGCTTTGCATTGCAGCTGTGTTGCACTGCACCTTATTATGTCTGAGAATTTGGACTTCTTGCCCTGTAATTCCTTAGAATTTTGCATCTGAACTTAATGCAGAAGGCAGGATGAAGTCTGGACCTCTTCCTCCACTGAAGAAAACAGGCTGTGGGCAATGCCTGCTAACTGAACAAGGGGTTAGCTCTTTCCTGCCCTGCCTCTTGCACAGCTATTCCCATTGAAGGAGTATTTTATGTAGAAGTCTTGCTGGCATGGGAGAAAGGGGTCGGGACCATAGGAGCTGCAGCCCAAACCCTTGTCACTGTTCAGGATACTGTATTTCCTCCTGAGACCTTTCAGGCTGACTCTCATGTACCTGACTACCGCAGGTGACTCAAAGCACAAACAAGGGTGAGCCGGGAAAGGGAAGGTGTTTGCGTTTGGCTTTCCTCCTCCTTACTCAAACGCATGAGCAACACTTCGAGACTTCTCGACAGGCTGATTTGGGCACTGTTCATCTCTGTGCTTTGCCAGAGCAGCACCAAAAGGGAATTTTCTCTATTGTTTAGTTGCCTCCTCTCATATTTTACTTCACACCAAAAAATGTGCATGCCCTGTGTCCTGTGTGCACAAGAAATTTTGGTCTGTTACTTGTGAGTATGGGGGAGAAAAAAAAAAAGAAAAAAAAGCTATAAAATGCACTTAGTTTCTTTGGCTAGCACTGTCAGTGAAAAATGTGCTGCTGCTTTTTTTTTTTTTTTAGGTTACAGAGTGATTTCTGTGTTATGGTGGAGTCAGTTCACAGTACTAAGCTCCAGAGTTGTGGTTAATTAGTAGCCAGTTTAGGAAATTATGTTATCATTACCTCACCCTTTCTTAGCTTAGCAGCTTTCCTCCTCTTTCACCTCCCCCCCTTCCCCATCCCCTCCAACCTTCCCTGCCCAGGGATATTATTTTTCTTAATGACATCTATGTCGCACATATAAACTCAAATCTCCTAAACACACCTCAGCATCTTGGGTCTCCAGTAGTTTGAAAACCCACATGAATTAACTTTTTTTGGCATGGAGACTGACCAAAGAAAACCAAACCCAAACAAAAAATATGTTGTTCTTTGCTTTCCCCTCACCATGCTGGTTTTACGCTGGCTCTTGCCCATGCAGCTCCGTAGCAGGCACTGAGTATGATGTTGGGCTGACCTCCACCTGCCCTATGTTTGTTGATGATGAGCAGCATGCTTGCTTTCACCCTCTGCCATCCTCCCCCATGCGGAAAGCAAAGGGGAAAACAAACAGCAGAAAGGAGCAAGCAACCAGGTCCCCTCCACAAGTGGTGGCAACGTGCAGAATTAAAAAGAAAAACCATGGAGGGGGAGATAAAAACCACAACTTAAAAGGGGATTTTCTAGTGGCATACTTTGAAACCAGACACTTGCTATTAATGGCAGAGGAGGAAGGGGAGTGGGAGTTCAGAGTTGGAGACCTTGGGTTTACTGGTCTTCTGTTCAACTCTGCACTTAGCCAGGTCTTGTCGGGATCTACATAGTGTCTCAGGATGAAAACTCGGTGTAGATGCATGGGAGAAGCACGCATCTACCAAGTTTTGGCCCAGAATAATTTTAAATTGGTTTTTTGTTACTTTCCTTCCATCTATCTATAAGTGATAGGGTCATTTTAGTTGTTTGTCCTCCTTAATGTGCTGGAGGTCTGCATTGTCACATATGGCTAAGACCTGGCCACCTCAGGGAAGGGTGGCTGATGTGGAAACCTCTGGAGCACAAAGCTCTGAGCTGCCAAAACTTGAGCTGTGGCTCTGAATCACTTTGTCGATGTGGCCACATGCTCATCCTCTGTAATTCAGCATGAAGAAACATTTGCGTCACTCACCTGCCACTTGGTTGCTCTTGCTGTGCAGAATATTGCATTTCATCAAATGTTGTTTTCATTCTCCTTTTCTACCTTGGTTGTTTTTTTTTTCAATTACCTCTATTTTGGTTTCTGATACCACACAATGAGCATGCTTGGGTAAATTATCTCCATTGTCTCCTCTAAGAGGGACTAGATCTGGATTGTGCCCTTCAGGATAGCACCTCACACATTGTCTCTACTGATTTCTTCTACCCTATGCCAATTCCCCCTTCTTGGCAGTGTTCACACCTCTTAGGCATTTGCAGACGGGGTGGGGCTGGCTCACAAGTTAGTCATTCTTCACCAAGCTGCTGATGGTTTTTTGCGGCTTTTGCCAGCCCTAAAAACTCGTGCTGCTCTTCTTTGCACCCCTCCTACTCAGCATGGATGTGAGGGGCCTGGAAATGCATGTGATAATCCACACACACCATCCCTGCAGCTTGTGGGAGAAGGACTTTTACTCCCTAACGGTGATCACAATATTGAGACAGGCCAAAATCACCCAGGCTTTTGCCATATCACATTTCAAGGCAGAACTATCTGTTGCCTCTCAGGCAGTCTTTAGGCTAGGGAAATAGGTTGTGTCTGAAAATAAATAAATGCATTACTGAATTTTAAACAGGACTTTGCACTGAGGATAAATCAAGCTTCAAATCATATGAGCTGGCTGTAGCTAGCACCAGCAGCGGGGTGTGTGGGGAAGGCTAATATGTGAATTTCTTCCATACACTCGGCGCTAATTCCCATTGAAAATTGCATGAGTTGAAACACGTTAAAATTTTTCTGGAGGTGTTGTGTGTCTCATTGAACATCTTCTCTCCCCAGGTTTGTCCTCACTGAACAGTGTATTTCAAAGGTTTTCATCAATCATTGTGCTTGCTTCTGTTTTACCAGGAGGAATCTCCTTTCTGTCATGGCTGCCCAGGTAGTGCATCTCCCAGGGCATCTTTCTGCTGTAGCTCTGTCCCCACTTGTCAGTCAGGTTTATGATGGTCCCAGAAAGGGGACCTGTGGGACTCCATGGGGGAGGAAGTGGGAAGGACAATGTTTCCAGGAAATTCACACTGCTCTGCTTGTCCAGGACGAGGCATTGGAAGCATCCATCCAGCTCCTACACCCATCTGTCATTTTATTATCTGTGGATGTCAGGTTTCTGGGGTCCCTTGCAGCTGAAGGGACCAGGACTTCATCCTGGTGGTTTTCAACATTTGTCAACCATCACGTAATCACCATCAGGGTGGGATGTTGAGAGCCAAAGGCAGCACTTACGCTCTGCAGAGTAAGTGACCTTAACCAAGGAGAGGACCTACTCCTTTCTCTGTTTGCTGAGAGGCATCAAACCACGGGATTCTCAGCCAGGCCAGAGGCACGGTAAAGTGCCTGCCGGGACCTGGGCCGGGAGCCAGCTCCAAAGCGTGGCTGGAGCTGGAGGCAATGTCCAGACATGTGGGCATCTTTTCTGCTAACACACCCGGCTCTGCCGCGTCCAACGTGCCCCAGGGACACGGCTGAAAGCTATTGCGAATCCCTGGTACAGACGCTCTGTAAGTAGTCTAAGGTTCATTTTAAAAGCCTTAATTTGGTGGGGTAGGTTGCCTAATAAAATGTGGAAGATGTTTATTCCTGTCTTGATCTGTCCATGAGGCAAAAAGATTTTTGCTGGTCATTCAGTGAAGTTAAACAGGCTCAGCTTTTCCACCTCCGTGCCTCCCTGCCCTCCTGTCTGTCTGCATGCTCTCTCCTACCTCTTGCAGCAGTGTGGAAAGCTTCAAATGCTCCAAGCTCTGGCATAATGATGCAAAGCAGAGCTATTTATTTTTTTCACTGTTCAACACAGGAAGCTCTTCTGGGGGTGGCTATCTTTTAAAACTTAGATTCAAGGGATGCTGCACTGTGGTCTCAGCTTATTTCTCACACAGCTGGATGTATTTCAGGGGTGGTGTGCATCAGTGCTTTGAACAACACTTGACTCCTTAGATAGCCACACTGAAGTCAAAGGGCATCTTTGCTGAGTGAGGTGCTATTTCCAGGGGGAGAGACACATCTACACCCGGGCTCAGCCTATTTTGTTTTGAATCCCTTATAAATACCCATAAATACTCAGCTGCTGGAATGAGCTTATCATCTGGGAATCTCCTCTTTTTATTTTTTTTTCTCCTCTGTATAAGTTGTTTTTAATCTTTTTGGCTGTGTGGAAACTCCAAAAAAAAAAAAAAAACCAACCCAAACAAAAAACAACCTAGCCACAGAAGGCAAATTAAAAGATCTTTTAATTTTATATTTTGCCTTAGGACTTCTAGGTAGGCTTGCAATTTTTAACACCTGACAGCTACACCTTGCAGACAAACAGCTTAAAGTGCTGATGCCCAGTCCCCTGAGTGTGTCTAAGGCCTAGGGTTTACAATGTACAGCTCTTTTCTACTCATGCTCTGAGGGCTGATTTTAAATAAGTTTAGTTAAATCAGAGAAAAGTCTCCCCTGCTGGAGACATTCATAATCTGAAGTAAGTGTCTGGACTGACTCTGTCTCATTCATTTAATTGAACCTCTTGATAAGATGCCTGTGTTAGGCTGACATGGTGCAAACACCATCCCTTAGGTTGCTTCTCACTGTTTCCCTGGTGTCGCCATTGGTCAGCTATAAATGTGACATAACTTGCTTGCCCCCATCAGCTAATATTACTGCAAGAGTGTTTAAAAAAAAAGAAAAGAAAAAGAAAGAAGGTGACATTAAACCAGCTAAAAAAATCTCAAGAGACCTGTCAATCAAGAAAGATATTTACTGAAGCTTCTATTGACCCATATATGCTCTTATCTAGAAACCTTTATCTTCTAAGACAATGTTGACTAACAGCTTTTCCTTTACTCTTGTTTCTATCTTAAAAGAATAACAAATAAGCTTAATTCTTCACAAAATCTTTAGCAAATGCCTTTTAAGCCTAACACAATGGTAGTTATTTTAAGAAGGACGGCTAAGCACTGCAACACTTTTCTATTTTTCTGTCTTCGTTTTTCATATTGGAGCACTTAATCACAGTTAATCTTTGTGCACAAGGAAGACACATTAACTTTGTTTGCACAGGACTGATATAAAAGCTTTCAACTCCTCTGTTCCTGTATTCATCTCCCTGGTAAGCCTTACCATTTTAAATAACAGATAAAGGAAATGCTGAAGATTCAATGATACAGTCTATCCTTGCTCAAGTAACTTCAGGGACTAGACTCTGTAAGCAAACTTGCAGCCTAACAGATGAGGCAGCTGAAGTTGAGCATCTGCAAATCCCACTGGAAGGTCTGAGCCAAGGAAAAGGGCATTGTTTATAAGGGTGTATCAAAACCAGCAACCTGAGAAGATGCCAGTGCTTAGGACAGGTGAAAGGAGACCACCTCCCCGTACAGCCGGGGGTGTTCAGATGTCTCTGCTCTCTGCAGACACAAGCACAAGCCTCATTGCCAACATTGCAGCCACCTCCTGACATTTGTCTGAGTATCCCCTCTCTGTGTTTTGCTTCAAAGGCTGCAGTAATGGCTTGCTAAAGAGTCTTGTTTTGATAGGGTTATATTCTCCAAGGCTGTGAAATTAAGGGCTAAATCTCAGCTCCACTGAAGTCAGTGAGCCTGAAATGAATAGAATTTCTTTTGGACTGACTCCGAATTTCACTGTTGAGGGTAATGGTAATTTAAATACCTTTTATGGCCTCTTTACTCTGTCAGAGCAATAAAAGGGGGCTTAGTCCTTGGTTACACCCAAAAGTTGCCCTGCTTAATTATCTTGGAATAGTTAAAGTAATAAAATCCTTTGCCTGCTCCCTGCCTCCCTCACACCTACCGGAGCAGATCTGCTGGTATAAATGTACCAATGTGGGACATGAAGGGAATTAGATTGCAGTGGCTTGGGGGTGTTGACTAGAAGGAGAGAGCTGTATGTTAATTCATTAAGTGAGACCTTGTTCCTGGGATTTTTTTCCGGTCTGCTTATATAGGTATGAACTTAAACTACTGAACTTAGGAGAAATTCTGGGCTCTTGGGGCTGGTGTGTGCCATGGCCACATCATGATCCTAGATCGGGGGAGACTCAGATGTGTATGGAAATCTCTGTGCGTTTACTTGCACAGGAAAGAAGCCTGGACATGGGGACCAGAGGGAGCGATGGTCCCTGATGTTGGCACCTGTGAATCAGGGCTCTGGGGCATGGCATGGTGCAAGTATGCAAGGCAAGCTCTCCTTGGCTTTCTCAAGGAAAATCAGCAGGTAAAAAGAAACAGGAGCTGGAGAGAAGAGATCCCATGGCAACTTCAGTAGATGTTAAAACACAACTAGAGATCCTCCTTTGCTGACTCTTGCCAATTCTGCATCCTGTTTTGTGTTTGCTAGGATCCAGCAAAACACAAGCAGTAGGTGTTGCCACAAACTTTCTCTGTCTCTGTCCAGACATTTCTGGGAGGTACTCACAGAGACCGAACTGGAAAACATTGTGCATACTTTGGCCAGGAACCATTTTAGTTTGCTATGAAGTGCTGTAGTATAAATAAATATATATGTGCAAACAAATGCATAAAGAATATTTGTTTGGTGGTCAGAAGAAGCAAAGCTGTCCTTGCCCTTTCATCGCAAGATGAGAGGACATCAGATCAGACTGATAAGCATGTAGACTCTTGGTTGTATTTTTTGGTTTAGGCTTTTTTTTTCTTCTTTTCCTTCTGTTATGTTTCAGTTGTACTATTTCATCTTAACAGTAGTTAGGTACAAGAGGGCTGTGTAACCAATATACTAACCAGCCATCCGGTAGACTCAGAGGCCTGCGAGTCAAAAGGTTACACTCAAAGGACATATCTATGACAATAAATAGACCATGGCCCTGAGGGCAAATGGCACAAAATGACTCAACCATAGAGACTCTTTCTGTCCCCGGTTGCCAAACAGTTTTTCCTCCTCTGCACTGTTCACTTTCCACATATATGTACTGAGTGTCCTTTGAGGTGTTCCAGGGCATGCTGGCATCTTGCCTCTTGATGCTGCTCAGGAGACCATAGGTCTTCCATAGATCCCGAAGCATATCTGACAATCTGGTACCAATGTTATGGATATGCTAGGGTTTCATTCCAGGTACCAGGTGTTGGTATGTGGCCAACTGGATGAAGCTACTGAAAAGCGTACAGTCACTACTGTCAAGAAAACTGATTGGTGGGCCAAATAATAGTGTCTTCTTTAAGGTGAGCTGAGTAAATTTTTAGAAGCCACTGACAACATTGCTAGCTCCCCACCACCTACAGTGGGACTTCACAGGTCAACACATAAACACCTGAATTTGGATAACTTAATCTGTGAACTAAATCTGGTTCCAACTTCTTACTTGAATATCTAATACCACTTGAAATGCATGAGCTCATTCATGGATCTGACCTTGGGTATCTAAGGCTGTATATCTCACCTGCTTTGTAACAATGAAAGAGTAAATATCAGAAAAAAATCCTTAGAAATAGGCTTCTGAAGCAGCTTCATGTGCAGTACAGATAAGGCAGAGGAACCCCTTTTTGCTATATTCCTCTTTACAGAGTGCCCTGTTCTGCTCTGATTGGACAGGCAACTTTCTCTCCTGGGGAAGTAGGTAGGTGTAAGGAGATTTTTATTGCAGATATGCTCATTTCTAGCTCCCTGTCCTAATGATTGCAGTGTGTGTGTCAATTGGTTCTCATTGGCTTTGTTAAAAAAACAGGCTCCTTGGGTTTCTTCAGATTCCCAAAGGAAGTTTTAGTTCATTGGCTCTGGGTATCATCCTACAGTGTCTGAATACTGGTGCTACTGGTTGGGTCTTGGAAGGGATTCAAAGGCAGCACTGTACAAGAAAACTTCACAGGTCTTGGCATGTTAGATAGTGGTGGGTAGTGGGGTTGCTTAATAAAGCAGTTCAGTTCAAAGTGAAGGTAGAGGGAGTGTAGGCTCATAGATCATAGCACACATGCTAGCCCAGAAATGCCAGGGTATTTCAGTTGTCATTAAAACATGCAGGTACATGAATTATTGGTAGAACTAACCATCCTGTGATGCCTGAGCACAGAGCCAATAGAGGCAAAACACTTCCAATTTTTAGCAAGTTTGAATGCTTTGGCAAATTGTTTAGCTTGGAAGTTACTAAAAGTCATATTCATTTAATTAGCCTTCCAGTGTACTGGCAAGAGGTCTAGGAGTTTATCTGTACTCAGACCCCCTCCATGATAGGTATTTTTCAGGTCCCACACATTGAATTTTGGAAGCAGCTTCAGGAATTATGAACATGAGGGATGGATGGTACTTGTCTAAGTCAGGCAAAATGTGGGTGGGCTCTTTCTCAGCTAGCTTGCACAGCCAATTCTTGCCAGTATCCCTTACATCCCACCTGCCAGCCTAGGGCTGGGTTTTCAATAGGGCATGATAAAGTTTTTGATGTGAAACCTGGATGCCTCAGATTCAGAATATCATTAAAGGAGTCTCAGTGTTTAGGGCATGAGATGTTCAGCAAAGGACACACAGAGGCTCTGGGTGCCATAGTCAGACCACCTTCTGTATGTGCCTATTACACTGATCTCCACACCCTGAACCATCAGTACTATGAAGTGCCTACAGTACCCAAATTAGTCATCTCAGTAGAAAGTTCGGATATTATTAGGACTATATTTAAGTTCTGTGGCTCTTGGAAATGGGGACCATGATTAAAAGACCCAATTTGTTTTTCAGAGGGAAGCTGGGAGGACTTAGCCTTTCCTCTGACATTATAATATCCTTTCTCCACTTTGGGATGTTCGTGAGATAGAAAACCTTTCTAATTTTTTGTACATGGTAAGAAACTCCCTTCAATAAAAAATAATTAATCTTTCATCACAGCTCATTTACATCTATCTCACTACCAGCCCAGGAATGCTGGTCTAAACAGAGACAGGTAGACAGGGGGAGTAGCAATGTGGACTCCATTTTAGACATCAAAGCGGTTGTTAACTGAGCAGTTCTATTTATAATGTTGGTAGATTTTCAATGCACTTTTACAGACTGAGATAGACAATTAAAGAGTGGAGGTTTTATGTCAATGAGTAAGTAAATGTTTCATTTCTAAAATGATTTGTCTTAAATGAATTGCTTAGGGTTCTGTTTATAGTCTTGGAGCACTGGAATACTGTCACACCTCAATTGGTAACATCTACCCTCAGGGGCTCAAGGGAATAGCATCTGGACATGTGGTTTTTTCTCCAATAACTGTTAGCACCCTTTGCTTCCCAAAACAGTGCAGTGTTTTTTCAGAGGTCTACGTTAGGAAGAGCAACTTTAAGTCCCACACCTTTAGGCCCTTTTGACCACAGGACAAAATCCTGAATGACAAGATTAAATCCTTTCTTTTTAATTTTTATTTAACCTTTACAGGACTTTTTCTTCACTGAACATTGAAGCTTGGGTTTGTGGAGTAACTCAGGGCTGGGGAAGTAAGGACACTGGGCTTTCATGGTCCAGGTATTACTAAAGTGGAAAGATGAAGGACATGATGGGGAGAGAGAGGAACTGTTCACAGTAACAGCTGAGTGTAGTTCTGGAGAACAGGGTTTTGCCACAAGGTTTCCTGTGTGGCACCTTCCCCACCTGGGGAAATGTAACTAGCCCTGTCTGGGACTAATTAGTCACCTGTTGATGGAAAACAGGAACTATAAATTGATTTAAGAGTTCTGCCCTCTCTTGCTGTAACATTCACCCAGTGATGACTTCAGATCCACTATGGGGAAAGGGGAGAACTGCTTGCAGGAAACACTTTTGCTTTTGTTTATCCTTGGTGGCCTCAAGGAATGGATCAGATCAGCCTGGGACAGTATCCAGGCTTCCCTTTTCCTCCCTGATGCTCATTTCTGCAAATACAAGTATCCTGCACCTCTCATGTCACTTGGTCCCCTGAATGTCATAGGAGATATTTCCAGAGCACCAGCTTCTATGATTCCTGAAGAAAAGCCGTTTTTTTTTAAAAAGCCTGTGTCCATCTCTCAGAGTGGTGAAGATGAGCTTAATGATGAGGCTCACTAAATACTATGGATCAGAATGAAAATAAAAGAGAATACAGAATTGCTCCTTGGTAAAATCTCACATTGTCCTTAAGGTAATCTCAGAGTCTGCAGAGATGGGTTCCCTCTTTTTGAGTGTTTGATATCACCACCATCATCTCAAAGTCTTTCTGTTTCAAATCGTAACATGGTGTTGAGATGTACATCAGTTATTTTAAGGACAGAAAGGAACTCAAATCAGATGTATTGAGCCTTCCTTGTATGTTGAACATGAGACTCACAATATAGCTGAGAAGAATGGGTACTGAGGGGAAGAGCAGCATGTTATGGCTAACAGTGGAAAACAATAGATATCTTGGAAAAAAGCCAAGAATAATCATCTAGTGATACTTCCTCTAACACCCTCCCAGGTGTCAGCAGTTTGCCTCTGAACCAGAGGGGCTGCCTTTGTATTCAGTAGCCCTTGGGATTTTTTTTCTTCTATGAATTTCTCTAGCTGCTCATTGGACCCAGGTAAGCTATCAGCAAAGGTCTGTCACTTGCACCTCTGGAGACCAACACTGCAGCTTCTATCCTGCTGTGTATTTTCACCTGCCAGGTGCTTCTGGTAGGGCTGGTCTAGTATACATGAAGCAACAGCCTTGGATATGAGGGATCGTAGCAGTGGGAGAGGCTTTACTGCAGCTGGGCTGTATCACCTGGCAGTGCCCTACACTCAGAAGAGGTTTGCTTGAAGGTATTTTCCCAATGACACCTTGGACATGGGAGATCTGGCCTGTGGGATGTCTCTCTGGTGACCATCAGCACAGCACCAGTTATAGAGTTTCCCAAGGAATTTATTTACCACTCCTGTTTAGGTGGACAATATGAAGCTTGATAGAGGCATGATTCTTGGGTGAAATGTCTGCAGTAGGTGACAATGGCCTCTTGTCCTCTTTCCTTCTCCTCCTGCTGCTAACCCCAGCTGTGCCCATACAGCTTCCAGGGCTGGTGAACCAGACAGCAATTCGGACTCTGCTTGAAAAAAACAGTCTGTCCCATGCCTCTTCTTCCAAAAGCAGCACCAAAGCAGGAATGAGGAGTGAGGGACCTGCATGCAGGTAAGGGTGGGTGCTGCCCCTAAGAAAATATGTGGAATCACAACGTTGTTTACTTAATGTTTTATGAATTTGGAAGACACTCCCAAGACACTCCCTCCACGCAACCCCACACCTCCCTCACCTCCTCATCTTCGTGCATGCCTAACAGGCGGCTGGAGTCAGCCCTAGCGACGCACAGACCTACCCGGGGTGATAATACCAAAGAAACACTTTTACCCCTCCGAGGCCTTTCTTATGTATACACCTCACCACCCCACAGCCAAGGCAGCTGAGAAACTCTGCCCAGACCTGGAGACATTCCCACTCCCTCTCCCACCTACTCACCACCCTGTGCACCCCTCGTGCCCTGACCAGCCAAGTGTCTTGCTGAGAAAGGCGGGGGAGCAAGCTGAGGTGCCAGCAGGAAGGCTCTGCACTGATCCTCCCTCTTGTAAACCCAAATGAAAGGCAAGGATGCTTCCTAAAACAGCCTCTGAGAAGAACGGGTTAACCTGGGTGGTAGTGAAAGCCACATTAGAACTGCACAGGTGCAGCAACAGTTTTTATTTGGTAAATATCACCTCCACAGCCCAAGAGGAGG
Source organism: Pandion haliaetus (assembly GCA_013401275.1). Lineage (NCBI taxonomy): Eukaryota > Metazoa > Chordata > Aves > Accipitriformes > Pandionidae > Pandion > Pandion haliaetus. Next base: position 122,527 of record VYZV01023887.1, read on the forward strand.
CTCATGAAAGAAGATGCCTCTTCTGCAACTAGGAAGAGTGTGGTTAGGAGCACTTGCCGAGCTAATAAAGGCTGTTGAAGCTTCAGCTTCCGTTGGTGGTTAACCCCGTGACATCGCTCCGCTCCTCTGAAAACAGCACCTGACTGATACACAGCTTAATTGTGTGTGATATAAACACATTTTTATCACATTAGCCTGCCACTGAGCACACAACAGAAAGGCGCTGCTTAATTGAGCAGGGGGTAATTCGTACATAACAAGACGGGGTTGTGTGCCGCTGCATAATATAATGCTCGGGTTGGCATGGGTAATCAGGGCTGCCGCTGCCCGGTGAGCAAGTGCTGGAGCGGGTGCAGGGCGGAGAGCCGTGATGTGATAGGAAAATGATTGCCCTTGCGGTTAAAAACCAAAGCTCGCCGACCTATTTCCTAGCAAAAGTATTCATTTTTTGCTTTGGTGCTTTTCTCTGTCTCTCAAGGAGGGGCGCTTGGATCTAATGGCCGACATGTCAGTCCATCTGAGACAAAGGCTGGACCCTGGCTTTGCAGTAGAACCACCTCGGTCTGCAACACCCATGTTTCCTTGAGACAAAGGCTCTGCAGGGAAATACAAGCTGCAGAGCAGGACGGAGCTCTGAGCTGATTTCTGCATTAGGAGCTTTTTTCGTCACCAGCCCAGAGCCCTTTTGCATCCACAGGACTGACTTTTGAGCAGCCAGAAATACACTAGCAAAATCTCTCCACAGCTTGTCTCCCTGCTCTAAAGCTGCTCACAAGCTCAAGGGCTAGTTTTTTTTTCCTGGTTTCCTCTGGGAGTAAATAATGTCAAAATTGGAGGAGGATGTTACATGGACCTGGGCTCACCCTACCCCATTGTAATGTCAAAAATCACCATCACATCCTCTCCTGTGCTGGGAATGGCTGCTCTCTCTCACCCACTGTGTAACCCCAAGCAGCTACGTAAGAGGTTTGCCAAGTTCGCTGTCCATAAATATATCTCTATTTTCTCCATCCCTAAGCACTATTAAACTGTATTTCAGATACTGAGGAAGATGAGGGAAAAGAGCCTGCAGTGGCAGTCAAGTTCACACATAAAATCTGTATTCCAGGAGCTTCTCCCTCTGCAAATGCAGGCCTCCGTGAAAGTATTTTATTTGGGGTAAAATGTGTATATTTTTTTCCTTTAGAATTTTATTTGTCTGCAAAGCATCACACACACACCCATGGCTTTGTAGGCACACTGCAATTTTAATATTGCTTTGGTTCATGTTTCACTCACTCCACATCAGCAAAGCAGCGTGTACAGAGTTGCAGCCCACTTCCAGGCTGGTAAACAGCTCCCTGGAGATCCTCCTTCATCTGGGCCAGCTCTGCTTTGCAGAGATCCAACACAAAATGATGGGGTTTAAGACGGCAACCCAGCAGAAATTTTCTCCTTACTTCACTAAGGCAGGATTGGGCCAAGGCTGTCATGTGCTGCAGCGGATCAAGGCTGATCCTACTCGACTTTCATTCCTCACACCTTCACCACAGTGCCTCCATCCATCGGCTGTGACAAACATCTTTCCCCACCCCTTCTTCCTCTCTCCTCTGTCCTCGTCTCCCAGCCGACCTCCTTTGCACAGCTGGGCTCTTCACAACGCCGATTTCTTCAGGCATTAATTTATGAATGGTATAGGCAGTGCTTTGGAAATTTACCCCTTTATGCCAACTTCCTGCTATGTGGAACACCTGCATTTAACAGCAGAGAAAGAAAACAACCACCACAGTAAACCTTGGGTAAAACTGGTTTCAATTAGGAGCCTTAATTGCAATGAAACTAAAAGGAAGCAAAATGGCATCTTTGCTTATACGAGCTCTCGTTCTTTCCCCCCAGCACCCTTTTCAGTCCCTCCAGCCTGGGTGAAATATCACAACTCTTCAACTCCCACCCAGGCACTCAACATCACCACAAGTAGGCCTGGTACCCAAATCTGTGCTGTCTTTCTCATTTGCCCTCCTCACAGAATGAGGCTAAATCTCAGCCACAGACTCTCATGGCTGCAATAGACCTTCAGACACTTTGAGACAACTTCTATACCCCAGACTGGTGCTTCTCAACCAGTTACCCTCACACTGAGTCCAGAAACTTGTTTTTAACTAAATGAAAGACCCAGAGACCTCAACTTTCCTCCTTTCTTCCCCTCATCAGTATTGCCCTGGGTTTGGGATGTCAGCCATCATACAGCCAATGTAGCTGACTTCCTGACTGAATGGAACTCAACAGGAGGCTGTGAACTTCCAGACATGTTTTTCCCTCCCCCTCTTGCAAATATTCCCCATGCAAGAAGACTTAAAGGTGCAATTTCCCCATTTTAGCCCTGATCCGCTCAAGGTGCAGTTATTTTCATATTTCAGTCAACACAGTTTCATGTCTCTTGGCAGAGGGAGCATATTGCCATATGTGGTATCGTGTCCGCAGGTGTTATGGCCGCTGCCACACTAAGGAGGTGAGAGGAGATGGTTTGGAGCTGTCACACCTACATTTCATCATAAAAATGTTAATGGATCATTCCAGAAAGTCTCTGCAATCTTTTCAATTACTTTTACTAGATGTCGTTTTGGACATTCTTGGCACCAGCATGGCCCATTTGTGCCTTGTTTCTGTCTCTGGAGAACTGGAGGTGGGTAATGTATGGTGCTTGCTCTCAGATGCAAGGGTTTGCAGACTCCTTTCCTCCATTATTAAACTTAGGACTCAAATGCATGGTATTGCTGCCCTGAGCTGGCAGCACAGGACATCAGACTTCCCGCTCTACCAGCAGGAGATCCTGGTGATGACGGCCATGGTGGCAGGGGGGTCTACAGCTCTTCCTCCTGGCTTTCTGCATAAATAGGGTAAATGATTACTAGACCCAAGTGGCAATGAGACCTCCCATACATAGAGATGGTTGAGGTTCAAACCTCAGTGGTGCCATCACTGTGGGCAACCCCAGGGTGCCTGGGTTTGTCTTAGCATTGTTTCTGACGTTGTTGTACCACGTGCAAAGATATATATACAGTAGCCTGATGTGACAAAAACCTACATGATTGCACTTACAGGTGTTATTGTGAGGTTGTGTGGTTTGCTCAACAGTTATGTTGCCTATATTCTCCTTTTGGCAGGACCTGCTTCATGTTGTGCTTTGTCCTTAGTGGCCTTTTATGTCCTCATTGCTGTTGTTTATCAGCATGACCTGGTGAGACCAAAAGTGGAGATGGTTATTTACCCTGATGAACATTCCCCTAGAAGAAGCCAGGGTGTCATTTCTGGAGTGAAACTGTGCTCTTCCTTAGCTGATGTCAGTGCAGGCCCTTGAAAACAGGTAGAAGAGCTCAAGTCCCATCCAGCAGAGATGAGTTTCAGCAAAATTTATGCATGTAAGGAGGACCATTGGCTTCCAGTAGGGTTAAGGAGAGAGCAATTAGCATCCTGGGATTCATGCAGGTGTTGAGGAGACTGAAGGATTCCGTCTGTTTCTGCCAACTGACTGCAGTAGTGGGGATGGCCCTTTTGTAATTCAGGTGCTGCAGGTGGGCACTTAGGGCTAAGGGATGGAGCTGTGTTCCCTATCCAGAAAACACACAAGCCATTGGGTGGGCTGCAATTCCCAACTGTGTTTCTTCATGCTTATACCACCATCAGCTAGAGAATAGTGTTTTTTCCCTCCTGTGCCAATGAACTTTGTTTTCGAGGAGGTAAAATGAGACTTGTGCGAGGTAACCAGGACGAGAGTGCCACCTTTCTTACAGCAAAGCCACCTGTCAAAACCTTCCTGTTCATGACACAGCTGTGAAGGCAACACAGAGCTCGATGGAGCACTCACCCAGGCAGAAAGGTTTATCTGCCATTCTCCTGCAGCGCTGGGCACGTGTGGTAAAACCGAAATCTTTCTCAGCGCAGCCGAACGACGTAGCAGTGGTTGCTCTGCAGCGAAAGAAGGGATCAGCGTGTGTTTGATCTGGGGGAGGTCCCGGTTTGCCTTGCACCATAGCTGACAGGCACGAGAGCTGCTGCTCCCATCCCTGCTGTGGCCAAGCACTGGCACGCAGCAAATGGCAGCCGAGAGGCACGTACCGTCCCGGCTGCGACCTGCCCTGACGATGGGGAACTGCATCTCAGTTCCTGGCGTGGTTAAAGCCGTTATCCGCGTTTGCTATGCCACGGCTCCCACTTCAGACCCGTCCTTCCCTTCTTACAGTTAATTACCTTATTTGCTTTAGCAAAGTGGGACATGTCACGCTGGTTTTTGAGCAGAGACATGCTGGGGTGCTGGAAGCCAGCCTGGCAAAAAACTTTTGTGTGATTTGCTGCAATAGGGATGAGGCAGTTTGGCAGTGGGCACAGAAAAGGAAACAAAATAGGGTTTTCTCCCGTCCCTGTTGCAGATTTTTATAGCAGCTTTGTCCTGCCCTTTCTTCCTGCTGTGAACCTCAGTTTCTCCAACTGGGAAATGAGGAGAGATGCTTGCATTTTGGGCCAAGCTACAGGCAGCCACTCACTGCTGCGGCTCAGGTTGAGATTAGACTCTGCATGTCATGGAAATGGAGGAGAAATGCAGACTGTTCTTATCACCGAGTGAGTGGGCCTTAGCACTCATGTTTTTCACGCATTGAAACCAACCGTGTACTTTCAGTGTGCACAGCTTTCCTGTGAGGTTACACGGATGGGACTGGAAAGGAATTTTTGGGTCATCAAATTCAGTCCCTTGTTGTGTCTGCTAGTCATCTTGTCTACTTCTTCCCCTAACAAACTTTTCAGGTTTTCACCAACATGCACTGCTCTTACCCAAAGCTGTTGCAGACCCAGAGTACATTAAAGATTAGCCACCTTTTCCCACAATTACTTGGGAGTGGAATGAAAGAAAAGCAAACCAAGAAAGACTGAAAGTCAAATTTTCATGGGACTTCTGGGAGTAAGATGTTTTATATCTGGACAGAGGTAGCTGCACCATGAGAAACAGAAGAGTGCAACACCCAGAAAGCAAAGCCAGAGCAGCCACATCAGCTTCACTGGAATCACTTTGGGTTATGCAAAAAGCCCAGCATGTTTTGTCACCCAAGTACGCAGTTGGGTGTACATTGCCACCAGGCCACGTACAACCATTTGAGAAGAAACTCATTCCTACAGCCAGTCTTGCAATGTGCAAAGCAAACCAGCTCCAGGGCTAGCTTCAGTACGGGCCCAACCCTGACCCCACATCAGTGGCAGCTCAGCTCCCCCTCCCTTGCTTGGTCCTTTGCAGCCAAGTGTTCCCAGGCCGTGTGTCTGCAGGGGCCCTCAGGAGGGTGAATGAGCAAAGGTGTGAAGCCAATGTGCACCAGCTAAAGACACTTAGCCCTTGTGGGGATGCTCTCATTCAGGAATAAAGTCGCCTTACACTGCTGTAGCTTAATCCTTCTCAGAGGATTAAGCACTAAAGGCATTTTAGTCCTAAATGAGAACATGCACATGTGCTTTAATTTATGGGCACTGACTTCACACCTGTAGTTAGCTGACTTGCCTTCACTTTCCTGCATGTCCCTGTGTAGGAAAGCTCTAATGAGATGCAACTGGAATTTGGGTGATGCTGTGGCTATTAGTTCTCTCTTTGAGGTTTCTGTGGTTTGGGTTCAGTGCATTCCTTATGTTTTGGGCTAGGGTTTTTTTTCCCTTTTTGGCCTTTTCAGACACCCTTTCTTTCAGTTTTGGTATATATGCATGTTTGATTGGAAGAATCTCAGATGTAAGAATTTTACCCCCAGAGAAGCACATGCTTTTTTGGTCATTAGAAATGTTTTGAATCCTGTTGGGGTATGAGGCAGCCTCCATGTGTAGCTTGGATTAATTCTTTGAATGAGAGGGGACTCTTCCTTTAAACACATGCTTCTCCTTCATAGAAGCTCATAACTAAGTGTTCAGCTAACCTACTTAAGTTACCTAGTTGGTCTCCTAATGCTCTGTCCATAAACATTGCAAAAAGTAGTTTTCTCTGAGGTGGTTCATTTTAGAAACAATTTTTGGAGAAGTCTCTCTCTTTGTTGGCTAGGCAGTGAGTGTAGGGACTAGGGAGGTCAGACAGACACTTACATTTTGGTAGTGCAACAGTTCCACTGTGCTGGGCTGCTTTTTGGCTTCCAAAAAGGAACTCAACTATGGTACGTCTAAGAGGGAACCAAGACCACCTATACTGATTTTTTTTAAATTGGGTGTAGCTCTTCCACTCTGAGGTGACTACACATAATGAAACATGGGCAGGATTAGGTTGTGCTAATGCAGCGATAGCTTTCCTGGCTGGGAAATTCTGCATTAGCCTTCTAAGAACATCCAGGAACTCCCTTTGCCCTGAAAGTTCATGTCTGTTGGGAGAGAGATTTGTATTCACTGCTGCCAGCCTGATGAATTTATCAGAAGAAGACATCTGCACCTTCAGATGCAGTGGTACCCAACAGGCAGGGTGTTGGTTTAGGACACCAGGACTGGGAACAAAGGCACATCCCTTCATCCTGCTCTGCTTTGGTTTTCCCAGCTGTGAATTAATATCTATTCTCTTTGCTTTGAAAGTGCTGTTGACACTTGAGGAATCTAAGTTCCTTCAGGAGTGACGATTTGAAACAGGCAGTAACTTCGTCTCCTAGATAAGCCTTTCTCAGTCTGTTGACTACACAGGGGGCCAAAAGAGACTAGCTATTCTATTTAAATATGAGATTTGCTTAATACTAGGCCCCTTACTGGGGGTTCTGGGTAAAAAAGTGGATGTTACTGTAATAATGATGATATTAGAACTTGCTCAACATGATACTTCATTCTCCATGAAAGGTAAGTGGATACCCCCTCCCATTTGTTGTTATCATTATTTATTAATTATTCATGTAGCCAAAGGTGTATATTGCTCGATGGAACTAAAAAAGGAAAAGGGGCTTAGGCTGAAACTGCCTCTCACTCGTAATCACTTTCATCCACTAAAAAGGAGGGAAAATAGCCAAGATTCTTAGCTCAAAGGATTGCTTGGTTTTGATTTTGCTGTTGTTGTTGTTGATTACTCTGTAAAGCCTTTATGGCAAATACAAAATGCCCTCACCTACACCCTGATACCTGGAAATCAGTACAATCTGGTCAACCACTCTGAGCTCTGTCAGTAGCTGACCCTCTTCTTTGGAATGTATGAGCTGCTGCCAGATTTTAAGCACGTGAGTGGTAGTGCCAGAAACAGTGGGCTTCATCTGTTCTCAGAATGAGGTGCACTCTTTCAAGGAGTTTTTTAGAATAGGTTGCTATTTATTTCTAAACAATTAGAAAATTTGAATCATATTGTTAATCTGCAATTCTCAAAAAGCTTTCTAAAAGCAGCAGAAAAGCTTAATTTCCACATGAAAACATGTTCAATTACACACTAGAGAAGCAGAAATCCAAATGATCTTTAAACCATTGCAAGATGTAAAAACATACACTTCCTTCATTAAAAGGTGCCAGAGTACCTTTCCAGTGACCCTCAGTCTTTAGGGCTGAAAGCTTCCTAGGCCTCGAGGCATTTACATACAGACTTCCCCTGTCTTGAAATGTCTGGCACTTTCATTTTAAAGTAATAATTAAATTAATATTTAAAGTAAATTTTAAAATGACTTGTTGTTAGAATGCAGGACAAGCTTCAGTATTGCAGGCGAATGAGAACACGCTGTTGTGAGTATCATTTTTCTTTTCTTCGTGTCAAACTTCATTCACTCATTTAAATCATAGAGGTCAGCAGATCTCAAAACAATTTAGAAAGGAATTACAATAAATTACACTTCTTCCCTTTTCACAGAGAAGGAAACTGAGGCAAAGAGAAATGAAGTAACTTAGCAAGTTTATGCAGCAGGTCTGTTGCATAGGCAGGCAGGATTCAGCTCTCTGGGCTAGTTGCGGGTGTCATAGCGTATTATGCAATGCTACGTGCAAAATGCATATTCTCTCATTGTTATAGACTAAATCCTAAGAAAATCATACAATAATCCAAAGTAATTGTACACCTTACCTTTTTTAAGCAATACAGGAGCTAATTTGAGACTTTCTCTTCACACCGTAATAAGAAAGATGTTGCAAAGATGTTACGAAGCAAGAAAACTCTGGGGTTTTTAAACATTTTCTAGATCTTTGAGCAGCGTGACTTTAAAGTATTTCCCACAAGCGTGGGGCTAGAAATATGCTGTCTTTTGTTTTATCTGAAGCCAAGGTTTCATACAACCCTAGGACTCCCACTCCCTGAGAGATACCACGAGATTCATGCTGCCATCAGGCTGCAGGACACAGAATACAGTTGCTTTCAGCAGCACTAGTGATAAAACTTCTGATTCGGAAAACCAACCCATTTCTTCAGTTCTGGACCAAATAAATCTATTGACAGTATAAGAAAAAAAACCAACAATCCTCATCTCCATGCTCCGTCTTTATGTCATGTCTGCCCTTTAGGGGGATTAATTCTGCTCTACCTTGCACAGATGTGTTTCACAGGGTAAAGATGTGTTTAAAGGGAGGTGCATTTTTTCATGCCCTGGTGAATTTGGCCTCTAGGTAGCAAATTCTTCCCTCTGTTATTCCACTACAAGCTCATGTGCTTTTTCTGGGGCAGGGAACGTCTTTTTGTTCAGTGCATGTAAAGGGCTGGGTGCACTGCGGTTCTGGGCCATGGTTTGGGGCTCCTAGGCACTACCACATGCTGCATAATTAATATTAGTGATGAATAATAACAACAACAACAACAACAACAACAATAATAATGGCTGAATACAAGTGAACCCCATAACCTTGCCCTTGGGTACCTGAGTAGGAAACGAGCCAAGGCAATTCAAGAGACACCAACAACAGAGTTACTTACAGCAGTCCTGGCAGCTGGCTTTCCTACTAAGCATTATAAATGTGGCTGGGAGGGGGAGGCAGTGCACAGCAATTTCACATTGCTAAGCTCCATATACAGGCAGTGTACCATCACCGATGGAGTAATTTCTGTCTCGACCGGAAAACCAGTGGGAATTACTGCTCTGGAACATTTTTCATTGAAGGGAGAGCAGCCCCAGAAGCAACCTCTGAGAGTGGCACTGGGGTGTAAAATGAATTGCAAACAACTATTGCTTTTATGTCTTCTATACAAATGCTTGAGTGATGAGACTTGAGCTATTATGGAAGATTGCTTCATGGTGCCAGCCATTTGGCTATCACTGCGACGATTAGCAGCTCTACCTGTCACCTCTTTATTCAAATGAAAAGGATCCACTTTGATTCTGGCTGGTTCCTACTGACCCCTAATTTGTTGAGGTGTACATCCTGAGGGGGTGCTGAACATCTCCACCTTCCAGTGAGGACTGCACTTCTCTGACATGAGCATCCCCTTGAGAAAGTCTAACGAATGATTGGAGTTTGTATTTCTTGCTCCACTGTTACTATTGCTATTCTGCCATCATACCTAGGCCCCTTCTTGCAGTTTCAGAAGGCTGTTTGATACCTGGAGAGGAGGGACCTGGTCTTCATGTCACTCCTTCAGCATGATGTTCCCAGTGCAGAAAAACCTTTTGATAGCAAAACCTGTCCTTCCATGGCAAAGCCCAGGGCATAACACTGGCAGCTTAGCATGTATTTAGGTCCTCTGGTAAATAAGAACAGACTGAAGCTTTGCACTCGGAAAGAAAAAAGGGTTTGGTCACATTTCCCAATGACAACGTTTCTCACAGTTTCTGTTTAGCCTGGCATTTATTGCCTCTCCCAGGAAGACCCTTGAGCGGTGGCAGTAAAACAATTGTCGGAGTAAGCAAATATTGTATGGATAAAAAGGGCTTCAGCATGCCAAGCCAAATCCTGCCCACTTCCAGTCTACTGTAAACTCAAAGAAACTCTCTTGACTTTGGTGGCGTTGCGGTGAATGCAAAGCCCAGCTCTGCAGGGCCCTTCCCAGTTGTTCCTGGAAGGGTCAGCCTCTGCTCTGAAATCCACCACACCCCTGCTGTTGCCAGCAACCAACTCTTAGGTCACAGCCGTTAACCTACTGCCAGTGCCTTTCAATTAGTTTTTTTGCCCCAGCTCCTCCCCCATGGAAGGCTTTTCCTGAACTTCACTCCACTGATGTTTAGAAATCTTCAAATTTCCAGTCTCACGGCCAGTTTGTTCTTGTGCCAACATTGTCCTTTTGCTTAAATAGCTCATTTCCCTCTGTGGCGCTTGCCCACCTTCCCCTCCCTGCGGTGTATTTATAGAGAGCAATCATATCCTTCGCTAGCCAGTGCATGCTCAGCACCTTCCAGTATAGGTCCCTGGCATCTGTCTTATAGACACGGTGTAAAGTGCTTCCTCTGTGTCTGAACGCAAATAGAGTTCCCACCCTATTCCAAACATGGTGCTTGCACACACTGGCTCTGGTCCAAACGGCCTCAGGATTGCCCGTACACTTAATTTAAGTGGCAACAAAAATAAATCTCAACCCAAGCAGCCTCATGGAACAGGCTCTTTGCAAAAAATGGAGATCTGTGCCCTTCTCCCAGTTCCCTCTGCCTGAGAAAAAAGGGTAACTGAGTTGCTGAGACTCAATTCCCTTCTCGCCTCACTGGTGCTCTCCCCCTGCTCTGCTCCTGGGGTCTCACTGGGAAGGGGAGCCCCTGCAGTGGTGCTGATAGGACTGGAGTTGTCTGGCTGCCAGGGTGAAGCTGAACAGCTCTGTCTCTAACATCCCGCCGCCTGTTAATTAATGCATTAATGAATTGCCTTCTAATTCCTATAATCATCCTTATTTTTGGGGGTGAACAGGCTTTCAAGGTTGCTTAGCTTGCCCAAGGCCACGCAAGAAGTTAGTGGCAGAGCCAAGAAAGAAACCCGGGTGCCCTGACTCCTGGGCTGGGCTATGCTCACCAGGCAGCAACGCTTCCTTCGTGGCCGGGCCAAATTGCTCTCCTTTTGGTAAAACATCCTACGCACCATTTCCTTCACTCCAGCAAATGCGCTCGGTGCGATGAAGCACTTTCTTTTTTTGCCTTGCAGCGAGACTGAGAAAAGCATGTAACAAACTGAGATTTGAAGCTGCCTTCAGCAGTTCCTAATCTCTGCAAATGTTATACTCTTTGTGGTAAGGAGCTTGGGAAGCTCTCCTTGCCTCCTTTGTGAAGGCAGATACGTGGAACTGGCAGGGTATTGTTTTCACTTCTGAGTTGAGCTCGCCTTCTGTACGCAGATAAAACTTCCTTCAAAGTCAATAAGAGTTTTGCTAAAGTGCATAAGCCTGATTTGTTTTTAACTTATATGTTACTTCACTGACATAAACAAGTTTGAACTAGTGCTAATGCTATACACAGCCAGTACAGTTACTGCAGAGGGAACTGGGTTGTGATCTGGTTAGTGCATCGCTGGGAAAACTGTTCAGTTCTGATGACCAAATGTTTTCTGTAATTAATAGGAAATGGATCCTTTTTTTTAATTGTTCACACTGATATATTTTTATCTGCACAGCTGAGTTAAAAATAACCTCCCAAAACTGCATGTGTTAACATGAGTGGGATTCTCTTCAGCATGTTTGATATTATCGTTATTATTTATTGTTATTTTACTATCACTATTATTCAGAGTTCATCACAGAGGTAATATTTCAAGACAAATTAGGCAGATTTTATACTGACCAAATTCATCCTAGAGCTACTCTAGCATCTTTGAATTGACTTATCTTGAGATGGTTTCATGGACTTTGTATATAAAGTGACAATTACCTTCTTTTCAATTTCCTGTGTAGTTGTTACTCACCAGCACAGCCTTTCTACTCACCAAACAAGAATCTAACTAACAAAAGTATGCATGTAGTTTATTATATGGATTCATTCTTCCAACACATTGATGTTTCCTGTGAGAGGTGGAGGACTCTCAATCTACACTGATGGTTATGGCTTTTGGGTGGGAAATTTTCACCAGAAAAAGAACCCTTTTGGAAAGAACCTGTATATTTTAATACTTTTTTTTTTTCTTTGAAAACCTGAAAAAATCTGGAGTGGTGCCAGCATTGCTGAGGGGCTTGCCTGTTCTCTGCTTATGACTAAAATTGGAAGTGATCTCAATTTTATATTAAAGGTTATAAAATACACCAAAGTTTGACCAGGTTCTACTCTGTATTGCAAAAGTGGGACTTCGAATGTCTTGTATTCAAGGGAAAAACCAGAACCGTAAAGTCCCACCTCCCAAATGCAGACATTTTAATTGCTCCAAGGTCTGCTCAGCCTCCTGCCCAGAAAAGCACCGGTCTGGGGCAATGGGCTGAAAAGTGCTGTTCTCGCTGCTTGTACTGCTTGCGTGAGAGAAGGCATAAGAGGGCTGTTGGGGATTTATGGAGAAGAGGCTGTGGAAGTCCTAAAGAAAGAGATCAGAGGAGGAGGCAGAAGGGAGGCTCCTGCCTGGTGGTATGAAGATTGCTGATTCAGGGCTGCAGCCCTTGCAGGAGTTAGTGTGCTCTGCGGTGTGAAGGGAGCCAAGCCACTTATGCAATATTAATATTAATAACTGCTTTGCACTTCTAGAGTGCCTTTCATCCGACGATTTCAAAGCGTTTTACAAACATTAATTAATTAAGGCTCATAACACCCTGTGAGGTAATGCAAGTAGATATTACAGCTCATGCAGAGGCCAGAATTGCCAGCATTACAGGTATAATCCTCTAGCAAGAGTTAACTTATTCTTGAGCAAGCTTTCTTACTTATAGGCATAAACAGGCTTCCCTTTAACACCGAGTGTGTCTTTTTTTTTTTTTTCCTCTTCCCCTTGATCCGTCAGTCTTCACACAAGCAAAACTCCCACTACGAGGCAGCCAAATGAGGTGAATGAGCAGTACTTCCATCTCCCTGCTCGCTGCTTCCTCTTTGATCATCTGATAAAATTGTAGGATATTGAGAGGCTGCAGAGTTGTGTCACATATTAGTGTCCTGCTTCTGTGGGGTTTCCCTGTTCTAAATATACTTTGCACCAGGGAGATTAAAAAAGGAAGTGAACTGAAATATGTTTTATGGCACCTGCTTATCAGATGACCTCCAAACAACCTGCAGACATTAGCTAATGTAGCCCTCATCACAGCTGGTCATAAATGTCATTAGTGCCATTTTAGCCAGGTTATTTTTAATCATTCCCTGCTCCTGTATTTCAGGACCAAGGTGGGTGCTGGCGCGGAGAAGGTAGGCCTGTTAAATCTGCCTCCCTGCTCACTGCAGCCACTCATTTAACTCCTGTCTTGCACTTTTTCAGCTTGGCATTTGTGCCCATCCTGTTTTCAGCCTGCTTTTCCCTCCATGGGAAGGTGCGGGTCGTGGAGCTGTGGGGTGCTTCCCCATCCAGCGCTGTCCACTCCGCGTGGGGCCGGAGCCAGGGCTGAGATCAGTCCATGCTGTGCAGCCCTGAGTGCACCTACAAAAGGGTCCTGTCCTGAAAACCAGAGCTGAGCACACACTGAGACCTGGGTTGACACCGCTGGCCACGCTGAGTCACGTTGTGCAATTAAATAGGCTGGCACACGTCCCTCAGTGTGTCCTGGCAGGAGCAGACCTGGCCAAGGGGAAGCCAGGTGGTTGGAAAAGCCACATGTGGGCTCTTATATTCCAGTGCTCTCACGTACACCATGGTCTGCAACACACAGAAAATTGCTGTTTATTGTACGGGCAAGAAATACCCATTTTTCTGCCGTTAGCCTCCCTCCCACCCATCTCCTCTCCCTTATGGGGTTGGATGCTCTGAGTAACCTGGGACGGAGCAGACCTCTCCTGCTCCGACCCCTGCAGGCAAGGGAAGCGTTACGTCTAACCTGCACGGCCATTTTGGTAAATGCTTGCTACAGCTGGAGAGGAGCAAAGGGACCTTGGGGGGAATTAGTCCAGAGTACAACTTCTCCAGGATTTGCCCATTCAGTTGCATTCTGAAACTGCACAGACATTAGCTAATTAATGTGGTGAGTTCATTAAACCAATTAATTGCATTTCTTTCTGTGAGTGGGCTGGGCCTATCAGTCATCTTCATAGAGTGCAGTTTAGGGCGTTAAAAATATTCTCTTCATCAAATTAAACTTTATTAAATAATAACTCCTTCCAAATTCTAGGCTAGGAATGAACAACGTCACTCTAACCACAAGAGCTGTTTATTGCGCATAAACTTCTTTTACTGCCCTGCCAGCTGTGATAAAACCAATTCAGATGTATATTCTCAGTACGGTAAGCACTTTCTCCCCTTTCATAGTCTTGCATGAACCCAAAGACTCCATCCTTTTGTGCAGAACTCCCGCTGAAATCAATGGGAATTTTGTGTGTGGAAAGAATGCAAGGTTGGGAAGTTATACGTCCGCATGTTGGCCAGCAAAGGCATTGTGCTTGCCACAAGGGGCTTTTTGGCAGGCAACAGAATGTTTTGCATTTTTCAAAGACAAGCAGAACTGAAGAAACACTTAAAGGCCNGAAAAAAAAAAAGGTTTGTCTTTTGCCTGGTTTTGATTCTGCTTAATTCGAAAGTGAGTTTGAAAATACCTCTTTTTATTTTAAAAAAACTTCAAGATTTGTGTTTTAACCCCCCCTTTTCCAAGGTTAAAAAGTACCTTCCTTCATTTTATTGAACCTCTCAAAACTCATGGGTTTATCTGTTAGAAGGTGTCTTTAGCAAGACTTTTTTTCCCTCAGTGTTTGTTAGACAGCAGAGTTAAAAGGTCCTAAAATAAAAAAAAGGACATTTTTTCAAATAATTCAAGAAAAATAATTTGGTTTTAGGTTTTAATATCTAAACTTCTGCTTTCTAGGTCTAATTAAAAAAAAAAAATTGTTTTTGGGAGTTGAGCACCATGCAGTGAAAACCAGATCTGCTTCTTGGCACAGACATTTAAAAAAGAAGTCACTCAAAAATCATTGCATTTTAGTAATTTCCTTTCTGTAATTTCATCCTTGAAGATCTACTTGATTTTGATTTATGGCTGCCCAGGAGCAAATAAAAACAGCAGTTCCAAAGCTTTAGTAAGAACAGAGGACATAGGTGCCTAAGTGCCACTGCAGGTGCCTACACCCGAAGCCTAGATCTTCAGTCCCCACCCCTGTCGCATGATCTCTGGTGCTCATCAGGTCCAAGAAGAGGACCAAGTGTCCCTCCAGAATCCCTTGCAGGACGTCACCTCACATGAGGCTAAGGAAGGAGGGACATGTAGCATGCTTTTCAGTTGAGGAAGGACAAAACCCTTCGCCTACCTCTTAGGCAGTTGCTCCAATTACCTGGTAGCTATCTAATGCTGTACTCAACTTTTGGCTTCTTGCAGCTTTTGAAAGAACTTATGGGAAGAAATTTGTTGGAAAATTGTGTCTTCCCTTCCTCCTGCCCCCTTGTTTTCCACATCACACTCCATGTTTCTACAGGAAAGCTTAAAACTGCTCAGTGAGTCAGATTTTTTTTGGCTGATCTGTTTTCAGCCAAAAGTGTTTCACCTCCACAATAAGAGCTGAGTAGCCAAACTCTGGGTTTTGGATTTCTTTCTCAGTCTCAAGCACCTAAAATACAGTCATTACAGCACCTAGCTTGTACATATCTAAGTCCTTTCATTAGGTCTAGCTCTTAGCTTTGCGGCACTTTCAGAAACATCAGCCTTAGATGGAAAACATCTGCCTTACTATACCTAGGACATTTATGTCAAAATCTGATAACATGAAGATCCTGCTTCGCAGCTTCTTCAGCTCATCATTCCTTTTATTAACTAAATTAGGGCAATTTATATCAAGCATGCTAAGAGTAAATTGCAGACTCTGGGAAGAACTGCAGCCAATTAGAATGATAGTTAAAAATAAATTCATATCTAAAAGAGAAAGAAACCTGAAAGACCACAGCAGGCCACGAAACACTGTAAGAACTTGAAAATAAAGCTGCAGGGAAAAAATCAATTGCACTGTGGCCAATATTAATCTCCCATCAATAAATACCATATCTTTCACTGCTTATGGTAATTGCCCTGGTGATTCCCCTTAAAGTGGTTCTTGAGTACTTAGAGGGCCCGTTGATAGCATCTTATCAGGTCTCAAAGCAATGGTGTGAAAGCACAAATAGGAACTGCGGCCTACTCTGAGAAAAAATGTGGTCTTTACAATGTGCTGATTTGACAAAAGGTTGTTGTTTGTCACAGACATTAGTTTTTATCTGCTTAGTGGATAATTCTTCCAGAGGGGGTCTCTTCAGTGTCTCCCTGACACTGCTGCTCAGCTCGACATGAGATGGATTTTCCAGTAAAAGGAAGTATTGAAGTCAGACAGGTCCAGACTCCAATTGCCGCTTGAAATGAACTTTTTTGGAATCACGGTCTGGATGCTTTGGGGTGGGGTGTGACTTTGCATGTGTTCCTGCCTGAAGGCTGCTGCTTTCTTCAGCCTGAAAAATGACGGGAAGGAGCTCATGCTACTGTGAAAATGTTGTAAAAATAGTTGTCACACTGAAGGGAAGTGGGCTTGGTGTTTTTTTTTTCTTGGAAGGTGTTTTGAGTCAGAACTAACGTCCATGAAAACTGATTGCTGACCTTAATTAACTCTTGGGAGGTAGGCACAATGTCACATTTATGGTGTGCAAAATGGCATTCACAATCTCCATTTGTTATCAGGCCCATCAACTCTCCTGCAAGGATTTTGAGAATTTTCCAGTTAAATCTCTCCTCATGCTCCCTTTGCGGCCAGGACCTATATATTTAACAAAATATATAGACCAGATCCTGCAGAAAATGCATAAGTGGCCATCAGTGTGGAGTGAGCTGTTTGGGTCTAGAAATTTTGCATGCTTTTCACAACTGAGGTACCATTTGGCATGCACATTTTACTAGTTGCTGGATGACCCTACCTATTTTCTCATTGTACAGCTCAAAAGATGCTTAAAATGCCTGTATGATATGTGGCAGGAGGTATTGGCTAAATACAAAAAGATTTCTGGGAGTCTGTTCAAGTAATACCATAGAAAGTCAGGCAGCAGAAGAGATGCACATAGGGATTTTCAGACAACATCCGTTGGCTGCATACCTTGAGCATAATCATGTGACTATTACTTATACATATACATGCTACTTTTCTTGAAGACCACACACAGAGTTTGATGTCCTCATGTTCTCTCACCAGTGAGTGTTACATTTTGCTTATTATTTAGGTTTCCTTAGGCTTAAGTGTTATTTTCTGGATTTTACAGAAATGTTCCAGAATTTATCCCTTCCAAGGTGGCTTGTGCTATTTGAAATTAAACTAAAAGACATCTCTTTGATGTTACTTTTCATTCTAAACTTAGCCATCGCATGCCAAAGCCCCAGTTTTGATTGAACATGGCTTTCTTCGTTTTTGCAAGATTTTATTTTCAAGTAAAGATCTCATTAAAAATTAAATTTTCATTGCCCTGTAATGTATCAGCAAGATTACACAACTCTGATTTACTGTTAGGATCGGAAATTAACTTCAAAAGACAAGAAATAGAAAGTGGTGGCTTATTCTGCCATGGCATATTACAGCAGTAAGACAGAGTGATATAGCGATATCAAAAATGCATTTTCCTCTCAAATGAAGAAAACTATATCAATTCATTTCACACCTACATATTTACTTGCATTTCAGGACACTTTTCTACCCTAAGCAAACATCTGGGGTAAGTCACAAGCTGGTATTACTATTGTAAAAAAAAGTTAACAGATAAGAAGTTTCACTTTTCCGCTACCTCCGATGCCAGCCATTATACCCTATTATATATTTTTAAGCTAAATTAGGCAAAGTATTGAGTGTTCTAGCTTGCATCCAGATGTGCATTTAAACCCACTCTTGACTGCAAGCAGGAGTGGTCCCACTGAACATGGTTATATGCCGTAAAGGAAGCACGTGTTGAATTGCCCAACTGGGTCCTTGCCAGGGTGCAGCGCGTCTTGAGGATCCAGGCCATCCCACAGTCATCTCTATGGTTTCTGAGTATCTGCCTTAAGTCATTAAATTTTTTGAAATGGCATCTCTGTTGTGGTATGTTATCCCTCCTTCCTTCATAAAACCCTTTATTGAAGTTTCAACTCTGTCCTTAAGGCCTGATCCAGACCAGGATAGGAGGCACTACATTCATAGCAGTTCTTGGAGCTGGCTGAAGTCATCCACGTGGGTTGAGGTGTCTTGCTGAAAGAGGCCCTACTCTTAGTCTGCTTGGTTTTAGCTCTGTGGACTTTTTTGAAGGGGTGACCTGGAGAAGAAAGTAGACAGTCCTGAGTGATTCACCACCTGAGAAAGTTTTGTCACTTGCAGAAGGTCCTAACACAGGACCTTAAACAGGGCATTTAATGCTTATTCCAAATGGGACGGCTCATGGCAATACCTAATTCTTGGGCACATGTGCCTAGAATGGACCCCAAACTCAGTGTTAGAACCTCAGATCAGTATGTGAAGAGCATTTAATGGCTTAGAAAAGTCATGCCAAAGCCCCACACTGAGCAGTAAGTGGACAAGAAAGAAAACGCAAAGTGGAAGTGCCCTAATCAGTGCTGCAGGAAAGTATGGCTGGGACAAGGAGGCCCCAGGCTTCTCCTGAACAGGTCTTCAAAGGACTGAGCAAAGCCATCTTTGTTTTGCTCCCATCAAAAAATGCAGTCACCAAAGGAAAAGGAGGAGCCTTTTACCATTTATGTTGTAGTGCGGTTGTTAAAACCACTTGCCCAAGAAAAGCAAGACAAGTTTTTGGTTTGCCTCTGCCTGGGAGGTTCAAACCTATGTTTCCCAATTGCCATGGGAGTACCCCAACCACAAGACTGCAGGTGACGCTGGGTGGAGAAAGCATTTCTACATTCCTTGGTCAAGCTGTGGGACTGTGCAGGAAAGGCAACGAGATTCCCACGACCCTTTATGAGGAGAAAGGGATGTCAGGGTTCTGGGGCATTTCCCCTTTTTATTTTCAGCCTAATGTCTGTTTATCTAGACAAAGTATGAAATTTGGATTTGGGAAGGGGGAGTGGCAATTTTGGGAGTGAGTCAGACAGGCATTTAATGAACAAAGGGTCTTCTCCTACAGATTTATATCCTCTACATCCTTCAAATCTCAGCCCATAGCTCCGTAGTGCAAAATACCCACACAGCAAAAAAAGTGGAAAGTGAAACGTAAGACAATCCTCTTTTTAATCACCAGGACATTGACTCATGCTTGCTCGAAAGTCACCTTGGGGTACCATGGCTCTTTCATTTTTTTCCTCTGTACTCATCGGCATAGCTTGAATGAGGAAATAAGTGCTTTCTCCTTCCCTCCTCCCCATGCCCCACACCTCACCCTCACCTGATAACTCAGGGTTTCGGATGGTTTCATGGGAAATGGCAACTCTGAACCCCTGGGGCTGAGGAGGGCCCAGAGCCCACTGTCCCACTTCCTGGGTGAGAGCTTTAATCCTGAGGTTATTACAGGAGCGGAGGGCACTGGCACCGCTGTCTCCTCCTCCGCCAGCTGCATTTAAAAGAAGAAAGCAACTATGACTGCATTCTTGAATGGTGTGATCCTGCAAGTGAGAGGTAGGTGTGTTCCCAGCATACCGCCAGGATTGGGCCCCGCAGGGGACTCCGGTGCCACTCTGCCTCGCCGTGCCGGATCGCAGCGGGGCTGCATAAGCCAAGCCAGGAGGCAGCCGACAAGCTAAAGCACCTCCAGGGTTAGATGGTGGAAGGAGGGGCTTGGGGATTGTGACTTTTTTGGATGTTGAAATTCTCCCAAGTCTTTTCTGTCAGATGTCACCAGCAAGCATTAAGGCCTTTCAGGAAGGGCAGACTCCATGAAGCCTCCTGATGGAGAGGTGGGCACCACCAGTGAGGTTTTATTCCCACCTAATACCAGAATCCCTCTCCAGGGTATGCTCTTCTGTTCACAAACCATAGAGAGAAGCTGTGGAGGTGCATTAACGCAGAGCCCTGATTACGTGGAACAAATACTGACCTGAATTTAGGCTTATTCATTTAAAATGACATGTGGGCTTCAGCATATGCTCGGCCTTAAGTATATGGGCTTAAGTATACGCTTAAGTGATTGGAGACCTTAGACAAGACAGCTTTGAGACCAACAGCAAGTAGCTAGGCTCTCATTGCCAGCTTATCCCCTTTGGACTTCTGCTGCTGAGTGAGATCCACCTAATGAAGGGGCTGCAGCAGTACATCAGGCAGGATGAAGGCAGTTTGCTTTACAAACTGGGAATTACCTCTCAGGGGACTGGTCATTACTTTTGTTTCTTTCCCTCTGTTGCTCCCTAAACCATTTTTGTTAGAGTTTTTCCCTATGTGTACTAAAACAATGTGAGACATTAATCTCGAAAATAAGGCCATGTCTCCACTGAGATCACATGGGATCCTTTTTGTCTCACCTATTGTGATTTCCCAGTTTACAACATGGAAATAGCTTTCCTGTGACTGAAGGTCTTTCACACACTGTTTCTTTAAATTATCATTTGCAATCCCTCAAAGAGAAAGAGGCAAAGGAAACTGGGTGGGAATTAGTTGCTCCTTCACGTACATTGCACTAGTTACTGTGTGGGAGGATCATTATTTCTAATGATGATGGATGGTTCCTATATGAAAGGGCTTTTTGCCTCTGTTGTTCCCCGAGTTGGAGCAAGAAAGGGTTACTATTTAATGAGAGAAGTTGAAATACAATTTATTGAGAGGGATGAAAAAGAAGAACCATAAAAGCTGAATCAAAACAAATGGAATGCTTTACCTGATCACTTTTATGGCATTGCTGCTTTCATAATGCGCGTGCACACACACACACACACACACACACACACATGCACACACACAGCTACGCTGCCATCAAGCTGTGACTTCAACTATTTTGTGCAATCTCTTTTTTCCCTCGTATCTTCAGAAGACAGTTTTTTCCAAATAAATATTTCCAATGCATAATTTTACTCCAAACACAAAGAGGGGAAAATGTGACTACAAAAGCTTATACACTGACAGTTTGTTCTTCTTTTTTAATAGCCCACTGATAGAGACAGTCTCTATTGCATAATGACAGAAACCCGAAACCTTATCGTACCTATAGGCTAGTATTCAGCGCACTGAAGGTGCTATCCAAAACAATGACAAAGAATGTGCTAAACAGGGACCCTCAGATAAACACATAACTACCAGAATAAAAGCATTGGGTTATTCCAATCTGCACTCAGCTGATTAAACTGAGGAGTTGTCATGAAGATAGATAGATAAATAGATTGATCGTATCACTTTTTTAAATAATTGCAGCCTTCAAACTTAACATATTTTGACAGGAGAGTATATTAAAAGCCATTAAAACAGCTGTTTTGCTGTAGGGAATATTACTTGTGGGTTGAATGCAGAGATATGTGTAGGTATTTATTCAGTAATCAATCATAGAGAGAAAAGACCTCGAATTTCAGTTGGAAGTTTTTATTTTTATCCTTTTCCTTACTACTGGTCTTTAAACCTGCTCTGAGGAAAGCTATACATGCCCGGCTGGTGCTCATCAAAAGCAAGCAATCACAGCTAAATCAGCATGCAAAATGCCACTCAACCTTGGGCCTTTATTAAAATTTGCTGGGACTCAATTTGAGATAGCGATCGTTCTTATTAAAAAGCAAAATGTAAGATAGTTTTTTTATATAAATCTCTGGATGGAATGGAATTGTTAATCAGCATAGGCTGATGTGATTTCTCTGTTGCAAATCCTGCCGAGGGCTCAGAAGTGGCACATTACCATAATTCCTAGGCTAGAGCTGGCAGCTTGAAAAAGACCTGCAAGAATCTTTAAAATGCTTAAGCAAAGCTGTAAGTCACAGCAAACAACACACACTGGGGATGGTTACCACAGGTTCTTCATGTTATATAACAAAGTTTCTTCCTTCGTTCTATTTGCTTTTACCACAATTTGCTGTTTCATTGGGTAATTGTTTATGCTTTCTCCAGAAAAAGGGCAACAACAACAAAATCCCAAATCCAACCAAAGCCCTGTTATTTCCCTTAAAATCCCAGCCTATTCTAATACAAACCCCTCTGCTGTATTGTGAATTCAATATGTGTAATCACTGACTATATACACACACATACATTTTTTTAACTTAAAACTAACACCAATTATTCAGGATCAGTTTAGCACCTTTCCTTTTACCCTGTCCTATGCTGCTCTTATGCTTGTGCATTTCAGCCGAAAAGTGTCTGCGGGTCAGTGGTAAACAGATCCCCATGAATATTTTGTATATTAATTTTAAAAGATTATTGTCCTATTTGTTATCCCAGGCACTAATAAAATTAAGCTGTTATTATTGCTAATAATGAACGTTAAGTAATGCAAATTATGATTATTTCGTATGATGGAAAACAATGCTGATCACTGCAGATAGAAAACTCCTCGGCTGAACTATGCATTACCAGCACAATTGTGATTTATCTTTAATATTACTGCAACATTCAAAAATCACTGTCGTGACTACATTAGACACTGCACAAATGTATAGCAAAGAAGAACAGTTTTTCGGTATATGTTTTATTCCATCTGTAAATTTACACGGCTAGGGTCAACAAGGAGTAAAGCGCAGTCCACACAAATGTCATACTACTTGACTGGCAATACATTTTGGAGGCTATGGCATCAATAGGAAGTGTTTTCATTGACTGAGACGCTTTTGGCTCAGGATCCAAGACAGACGGTTGGCTGCTTTCTTCTTGTCTTTAATCAGGAATGCACAAGAGGCAAAGGAAACAAAGAGCCTTTTAATAAGGTACTTCTACCTTGATATCGCTGGTCCAAATCTAGCCTAGGCCAGTAATGGATGAAAGTAATTTTTTTTTCAGATTTTTTTTTGGTTAGGGTTCTGGGAAATAAAGATGTTACTTACAGCCCAGTTCTCCTGCGAGATGTGTCCACCTAAGAATTGTACATCCTCCCAGGGGTTTGTTGAGGTGTTCTGCGTTAAGAAGCCAAAAACCCATTGAACAAAGAGTGAGCTACCCGTTGACCTACAGAACAGCCTTTGCAAACTGATGCATATGGAAAGAGAAACTTGTTCTGATGTTGATTCTTCTGTACCTGCCTTGAAGATTGTGAGAACAAATCGGTCATAGATTGCTGCCTGATAGTCATGAGCAAAATTTAATTCCAGCATGCAGGCACTCCCTTTGGAAGGGAAAGACAGGCTCAATTGCACATGGAGAGACAGAATTGCAACCTTGCAAAAATCAGAGACTTTGTTTCAAGAGCCAAACAAAATTGAATGTGTTCCCCCCCCCCATACATACACTATCATCAAATATTATCAATTTAATTGCTGAGCTCCTGCAGCTGTGAGCACAATATATTAGCTTGGCTGGAATGGAATCTGTAATACTGTAAGACACGTTCGAAAATAAAATACTGAGCTAAATTCTCAGCTAATGAGAATCAGCATAGTTCCACTAACCTCAGATAAGCTACTGAGCAAGTAGGAATCGTTTGAGTTCCTCTGACTTAGTTGGAATGCCTTCACTCGATTCAGCAGAGGAATATAAATTTACTCCAAGAATTCGTGTTTCTGTGCCTTTTTGGGATCTGATATATAACCAGTGCTTGGAATGAACCAGCACGATGTGATATACCACAGCAGATCCTCTCTAAACATTAACAGCTCTGCCATGTAGCTGTACTGGCGACCTCACTGTCATAAGATGTTGTGAATGTTTAAAATCTACATGATTTAGGGGGGCCACTGGAGAAGTTAATGGAACAGAAAACTATTTAAAGTTGTTAAATATAAGGACATGATCTCTGGCTCAGAAATTCTTGATCTGCAAATTGCTGGCATATTTGGGAAGTACGGTCATGCGCCTGCACTTTTCTTATATTCTTCTCCGCGTGTTTGCTGTCAGCCTTCTTTAAAACAGGATCCTAAGCTGGGAGGACCTCTGCTCTGGCCAAGTATCACTGGTTTTATATTCCCCCCAAAGTGAATTATGAACCAGAACTTTTTTCTTCCTCATCAGGGCTTTCGCCTCCTCTTCCCCCACTCTACCACACACTTTTCCCTTTATTTTGAGCATATAAATGGAAAAAGGCAGTTAAGACAATAAATAGAAGATCATAAATGCTACATACCCATTTTCAGCTATTCTAGGAAGAATAACAAGGCAAGAATGGGACTTTTTACTCTGGGCAAATTTCCCACTCCATACAATACTTTTAGCTCACAGAGCTTCAGTAATGGTAATTTTATGAATCAAGTAGAGTATTCCTGTCTTCTATGCTTTAGTCAAAGTATTATCACTAAAGATGAAGTCTAAATTGTCTATGCCTATGACATAAATATATATGCACATATATATGTATACATATATAACACATGTATATATATATATGTTACTATAGAAATGAAGTCTTTTTTTATCTCAGAGTTAGTAATTTGTGCCTGCACAAAGCAGATGAAAATAATAACACCTTTTACTTGTCTTGCTGTGTTATTATTGATTTCCTTAGGTGCAAAGCCATGGAGGATTGGGCACTTTACATTTAATTTTGTGTGTTTCCCAGCTATTGCCATGTGTCCTATTTGAGTGAAAGTTTAGCATTCTTGAAGGGTTATGTAAATGTATACGCTAGTGAATAAACAGATGGTCTTTAATGAAAAACATCTTCTTTTCATGAGCTGTGTCACACTGATTTGATTCTTCATTTGTAGTATCAGATCTTTGATATAATGGAAAAATGCATAGAGCTGATTTTACACAGTCCAAATATGAGTGGACATCTCTCAGAAAGGTAGGAAAATTTATACTGCATCAGCTAGTGGTAGGTGAACTAGTGCAGCCAATTTTTCATTGTTAGTGCTTGAGAACAAAAAGATGCGAATTCCAATTCAAGAATCTTTGGCTGCCCAGCAGATCTGTTTTCTGGGCATCACAAGTGCCCGGACAGATCTAGGAAACCAGCCTCATTTTTCAATTTGAAACAGCAATCAGATTAGGAGAGATAGAAATTATCTCTCAGGGAAAAAAAAAAAGGGAAAGAAAAAACAAAAACGAAGCCAAAGAAAAAACCTGAAAAAACTACAACCTAAAAACTTAAAGAGATGCTTTGTTTATTTCCATTCGTGTCAAGTCAAAATGGAACAGGAGTTTAGATGCCTGTGCTGCATTTATTTATTTTTTTGAATGACTAGATTTTTTAGAATCAGGTTACGCAGCTGGACTTCACATTGCATTTGCTGCGGCTGCTTCATCAGAAATGCTGGTAGTATTTGTCAGCCTGGAAGTGTCTTGAGGCTGCTTCTGAGAGATACAAGGAGGCAACTGATAAGGAGAGCATCAGAAGGGCAGTTAATTGCCTCCAGTCTCTCGGTGCCGGGGAATATTTAAAATCTATGGGATTAAAGGCAGATTAAAAACTGTGGAAGCAGGAGCCCAATAGCGCTGAAAGATCATAATCAGCAAGGGTAATGGCAGAGCAAAAATGAATGTGGCAAATAAAATGACAGATAGGAAATTCAGATCCGCTTCTAATGCTCGAAGTTCCATCTTGTAAGCACAATTCATCTACGTGTAAATCATTTTTTGGCTTCAAGCTTATCAGCCAATCGGTGAATTAAAAATGCTCTTTCCTTGGAGGATTAAAGAGGTTGATTGAAGTCAGTGTGAAAACTGGCTAATAAGTCTGGAAATGTCAGGAGGGTGCTTCATAGGAACTCAGTGTACTTTTTCTATCAGTGCTATGAAACAGGAAGTTTGAAAAGCTCTGTAGTTCTGTTACTTTGAGAAACGCTTTTGTGTTGTCTTTTTTTTTCCTCTCTTGTGTGTCAGAGTGTCATGCAGAAATATTTTAATTTGCAAGATGAATGGTGATAGATGCAAATGTTGAAAAATGAGTTTGCGAGAATTTGCTAAAATATGCAGAGAAGTAAGAGAAATTTCATTTCAGAAAGCACAGTAAATGCATATCACAGCCATGGGAAGTTCTAGGTTCCAGGCCATGAACTGCTTAGACATGTTCCACCTTGGAGAGGATGTTTAAACTTTGCTCCTTTTCCATGCCTAAAAATCTAACGTAGGCAGTAAGGCCAGAGGTTGTGTTCAGGCAGTCTCTCTGCTAAACATGAGAGGTACCAGGGCATCTCCAGGTATGGTGCATATACGAAAACACACACTCCCATATGACATGGGGACTTTCTCTCATTCTGCTATTAAAAATTGAACAAGCATTTCAGAGCTTTACATGCAAAAACTGTGCTGTTAATGTTTCCACATCCAATATTTCCATCTGCAATGCCCACACTGGTAAGTGCAAATATACTTACATGAGTATATTTAGAGAATTTGACCATAGTTGTCAGAAATGATTCCTCTATTGTTGGACTGTGGACTAATACCCTCTCTTTGTTTCAGCCCAAAATCACAAAGAAGGTAAAAAAATGTCTGCAAATGAGAATTTTCTGGAGGGAAAGCTGCTACCTGGGTATACCAGTTTCTCTCCTCCTGGGCTCAAGGGAGAAAGAAGTCGAGGGATGTGTTCATGGGAGAACCCACTGTATTAACCCTATGTTTCATTAGTATCAGGAGCATTAGCCCTTGGGGTTGATCATTCAAGTCTCAAGGACTGAGCCTAAGAATTCCCCAGCTCACTCTCACCTCTTGCTCCCACACAGATAAGCAGGTGTCCTGCATGCTAACAATGCAGCAATGTCCTTTCTCACCTGACCCATGAGCCAGATATGGCTGGTTGTCCCAGTCTGTCAGTGGAGGTTTATTGGGAGCCTCACGCTTTGGCAGCAGCTTTGGGCTGGGGTCCTACCTTTTACTGCAGGTACATGACCCACTGCACGGTTCCAGCAGGACCAGATGCCCCCAAGCATGTTGTCTCTCTCTCTCTCTCTCTCCCCGTGATTCTGGGGAATGTAGTCTCACCCAGCAAACAAAGAGAAAAAACCAATAACTTGTGGGAAAGAAATCTTTCTTCTGGTTAGCTTGCAGGGCCCAGAAAAAGTAAAAAGCAATGTGCATGGATGTTTACCTGCTTCTAATCTGTAGTGTTATTTATTACATCTCACTCTTGGGCTTGGAACACCAAATTGGTGAGCTGACCCATGTTTTCTTTTACCAGTTCATTCATAACCACAACCAAAGAAATGACAAAGATACCCACAGATTCATATAACCTCTGTCAAAAATGATATCCCCAAACTCTCTGCAGCTCCCTGATTCCCGAGTCTTTGATACAGGCACCTCCAGGGAGGAGAGGCAATGAGAGATACTGGATTCCTCTCCCTGCCGCGAGATGCGTTTCTGTTCTTTTTTGCCCTATGACTGCTTTTCATATAAAAGGCATTAACTAGTGCAACTCTAACCCAGAGCTCATGTCGGCCAGCTGAGAGCCTAACTACTAGACTGCCAAGTGGTGGTCTATGTGCGTCTGGGTTATGGGAGGTTTCTTTGATCTTCTTATGCCCCCCGGAATGCATTTCTGCTCAGCTTCAAGAAGAAGAGGCGGCTGCACATCCTATCTCCCCAATCTCAACCTCACTTTACCCCCGCTGGTTCGGGCCCTCTCTTGGGAGGTGGGAAATGTGGTTTGGATCCCTCCAGGCTGAAGAAAGCGCTGAAGCCAGATTTCTCACTTCATGGGCCAGCACTTTCGCTAGCTTGTCTCCTGATAAAAAAAAAAGAAGGTGTGTGCACCCCTGTCTTGGTCCGCATTTAAAAAGAGTGAGCAAAGCTCAGTTCTGAGTGCTTCCAGATGTCTCCCCTCGGGAGTGGGCTCGGCCCTCTGGAACCTAAGTGGAGGGAGATATTTTGCTTTGCAGACCTGATTCATGTACCTTAGGACGGGTTGGAGTTTGGGCACACCCTGTGTGCTCAGCATTTCCAAATTGGCTTGCTTTCAGTGGCTTCCGATGTACTGCATGGAGTCTCGCCCCAGGGCTGCTCCCTGTTGTGGCAGACTTCCTGGTTTTAAGCCTCCAGGCTTGAGGCTGTAGCAGGACCAGAGAGGAGGTGTAGGGAAGTGCTCCACTCTCCGAGATAACTAATGCTCCTTATGTATTAGGTAAGGAGAGCCCAAGGGCCTAACGCTGTACTTTGGGTTTCCATCTTAGGGCCAGGCACCAAAAAAATTAGGACTTAAGTCCTTTTCTTGGATCTAGTGTTTGAATGTGGGAGAACCTTGTTCAGTATGTCTCTGCACCATGTATTTTCTCTGACTACTGGGGTTAGGTAACTAGAGATATTTAGACTTCTTAAAACGGAGAGGAGAGCTTGGAAAGCTTTCCAAAATCTCATGGGTGTGGGCACTCATTCCTAGGTCTTCACTGGTACTGAAATCAGCAGGACTTCATGTACCTAATTACCTCTCTGCAGTCACTTCTGCAGAACCCACTAGATGCCTGTGTACAGCTGAAGGCACACGAGTATCTTTATAAATATGGCCCTCAGTGTCCCTGGGTGCATCTCCTCGGTGCATTTTTTATAAAGCCTCAAGATTACACATGCCTCAGCCAACTTGTGTTTTGTGTCCAGGCCTGCACTAACTTTTGGGCATGAACAGCTACGATACATGACCTGTTCAATGCCTGACATGAAAATACAGGCATCTTGTATGGCCTTATGGTGGCATTTGTCATCTTGGGCTTCTCTGTTGAACAGTCTTGGATCTGCATCCTTAAGGGTAGATAGGATTTGCTGATACTGTCTTAGCAGTCCCTGTGTGGTGTGGATGTCCATGGCTGAACTATGGGCTTCTTATGGGTAGCAGACCCTTGAAAAGAGGTAAGACATGATTTTTCAAACATTGCAGCAATTTCAGTTTGGAGTTAATCTGTAACTATATCATAGCTAGGCAGGCAGGCCAGATACTGTCTCTGCACACAGTACCTTGGCCAGAGGGCTGTTAGATCAATGCTAACTTTTTGCTGCTGTGGATCTGCTTCTGCATCTGCCAAAAGCGAGATGCCCACAAAGGCATGAAACTTTTGCTTTCTTCCCAGCCCTGGCATCACTGTGTTGTAACATGTCACTGTTGTTGATCATTGATGACTTGAGCCATGCAGAAGGCACTTGACTGTGGCAGAAACAGTTGAAGGTTGTTGGGTAGGATGAATCTTGCAGAAATGGTTAAAAGCTGTGAGGAAAGAGACATGCTGCTGGTGCAATTAGCTAATTAGCACAAGGTCGAATTCTTCCTTCAGACACGGTACCCTCCCTTAAAAAAATATAATTTGCCTAGCAACATCAGAAAGAGACAGCAAAGAGATTGGAGCTGTTCCCTAAATCTATATGTGGAAAAGAAAACATGGTGCTTCCGATACCACTCTTCTCCAGCAGGACACCTGCTGAGTTTTTAATGGTATATCCCATGAAGGAGACCAAATCAGAAATACTAAGGACTGCTAAGGTGAAGATAAGTAGCTTATATGTGATGTGACAGAACCAGAGAAAGGATGCACAGGGAAGGGCTATGTGGCCAAAGCAATACACAAAAGAAAGGCTCTTTGCATCTGCGTTCAGGGTTGAGGTCTGGGGTAGAAATGTGTGGTTGGGAGAGCCTTTTCCATTCTTTGTTTGCACTGTGGATCTCAGTTTATAAGACTTATTATCAAGTGACTGAGACCTACTTCACTGCACAAAAAGTGGCCAATAACAGCAAAGTATCTTAGGCTTTAGAGAGAGTGAGATCAAAACTCTTTAATTGTGGATGTTAGGGCAAATTACTCCAACTCACCACTGCCTTCAAGTACACACAAACATCCACCATAGTTCACCAAATATCTATAGCTAAAGCTAGAAGTAACTTTGAACTGTGAGAAGTAAACTTAAGGTACCTCAGGGTTACCTCAGGGTACCTGTGACCTTAAAATAAGCTGAGCTCCAAAAGGTATAAATAATAATAATAATTAAAAAATAATAATAATAATTGCATCTCCCTGGATTCAGCTGGACTTACGTGTCAGGAATCATCCTTAATAATGGTGTACATTAATGAAATTATTATCTGATAACAGTGATTTTCTATACACCTATTATAGTAGAAAAAACAGAAAGCTGAGGTTTTTAAGCCCACCTGACAAACAGGAACACCTCACTCTGTCTTTGTAATCACAGCTCTGCAACCAGCTCCCTGCGGCTGGCTTTTCAAAGAGGAGTACCAACCTCTGGAAAACTAGGAGGACTTCTGTCAGATTGATAGTTAGGCTGATGTTATCCCAACCAACGTATGCTCACAGGGCTGAAATCCATCCGTGGGTGCCACGGGAGTGTATTGAGGGTAGAATATGGACAACAACTTACAGTTTCTGTCCTGCTGTCTGAGAAGGAGATAAGCTAATGTAGCCTTCAATGACCTGTACAAGTCTATGAGCTTCCTACGTTTTGGTGAGCACTTTGGCCAAGTGTTTCACAGGTTGCTTAGTAAATATGGTTGATAAATCTTACTGTAGCAATTTCTGGCTTTTCTGTAAGCATGGGGATGCTACTACATTTATCTTTTCTATTTTTCCTATTATAACCCATGAAATGTGGCATGAATGTGGCACTCGGGCACAAAGATGGGAATGAACTATTGAGGAATGTGGTGTGGCAGGTGAATTCTGCCCAGCTCCCTTGTTGTTTAGCTTTGTACCCTTTTCCCTCCCTCCTCTTCTTTTATACTTTCCTCCTCACCGTAGGGAGATGCTCTTCTTCTGAGCTCTGGGTCCGTGTCTCAGCCTCCATTCATCTCTCTGAAGAGAATAAACCGACTCCAAACTGCAGCAGGGCTGACTGCAACAGCAAAACCCATAAAGAGATTCCCCTTCTCCTCTTGTGAGGGCTTTCCTCACTCAATCTGTCCCAGGGGGGTTTGAACGCCTTCTGCCACCTCACTCTTGAGACATTAAGACCTTGAAATTTGAAAGAGGAGTGGCATAGTCTGGAGAAAAATGGACCTGTGTTCTAACCCATGCAGCTTGTGATACGCACATTGTCGGGTGATAACAAAGGATTTACATAGGATTTACATTTTTCTTAGGGGACGTTTAGTGGAAAGGGAGCAATCAGTAGCAATGACAGATGAATCCATTTGGTGGCAAAGGCTGCCTCTTTCACACAAATAACAGGCTTTTTCTTAATCTACAATTTGTCACTGTTTATTCAGCAGTGCAAGCCTTTTAATTGCCCTGCAGCATCCTGGGTTTGTGCTCCCTGGGAAGCAAGGGTGTAGTTTGGGGGAGTTAGAGGGCATTTCTGCCTCTTGCATAAACCTAGAAACCTGAACAAGGCTTTCCAGAGTTCAGTCAGTTTTTCTGGGTGAGAATAAAGGTGGAACGTGACTTGATCTGTCATGACTCATTCACGGGCATGCTGCAGGAGGAAACAGTCTGGCTCCCATCAGCAGTCAGCAGGTTGGCATCGGTGCCCTCGCTGCTCAGCACTTGCTTTACTGGGACTGATGCTGAAGTGGATTCACAGCTTTTTATTAGTCTTCTCAGTTCCTGCTTGGCTCCCAACATGAGAACTATGAAAATCTGTCTAGTTACCTCTGCTGCTCCATGAAGGCAGAGAGGACATGAGAGGAACCTCAAACAGACAGCTCCCCATCAACTTTTAGACAATCCTGCTTGACCTTACACCATGTTTGCTCCCAGTTTGCTCCTTGGTGATTGGCATGCTTTCATCCTGGCTTCTGTTCTCTGCTCCAAATATTATTTCTGCTCCAGTCATTTGTAGTCTCTATCATCACAGGGTACTGATTCAACTTACGTCTGTAGGGAGTGTTTGGGAATAGTGTTTGGGAAAATTCCTGCCTTGGGGCTGTGGATAAACTATGTGAAACCTTCATGATCTTTCCAGAGCAGTGGGTTCCTGCTGAACACAGCCAGTGGATCTAATGCTGTATAGCTCTCCATGTCTATGTCATTTGCCTCAGCCAAATCAACATAAAGCATTCCGCTTCCGAAAAAGTCTTCACTCAAGTAATGAAATCAGTGTAAGAACTATGGCTCTTTTATTTTAATGACCACTGCTTGGTTTAGGCCATTCCCTGCTCCCCTGTTAGCTTGATTATATAATTCTATTTTGGAGTGTCTCTGGAAGGGGACAAATATTCAGGAGAAGGCGCCTAATAAAAAAACTCAGTTATGCACCCACATGGAAGCTGATATTTATTCTAAGCAACTAACCAGCTTCAATGTGGTTCAGGCTGGGTGGTCAATCACTCAGATAGTAAGAAATGTAATATTAAGGTTGGGAAGACATACACTGGATAATCCAGCTGGACCTTTGACCTCTTGTATACCTGAAAGTGTTTTATTGTATGACTACAGATTCTTTGCCCCAGAATACAACAGTGACTAAAATACAAATGTAAGCATATAATTATATACAAGTGTGTTTTCACACTTGGTTTGGTTCTTGAGTTTCAATCAGATTTACGTAAGCTATGTTTGGAGAAATGCTTGTTTCCTTTTTTTTTCCCTATATATGCATCTGTACAGAATCAGATAAACTTTCTTCCACTTTATTCTGAATTAGAACAATTTCAGGGAATGTAGTAAATTTCAGAGAAATATGAACTGAAAATTCCCTTCAGAGCAGAACTTAATTCTACAGTAAAATCCCCATTCCAAATATATGCAGAAAGGTAACTCAGCTGCAAGCTTATTATTAACCCCATTAGTTGCCAACATCTACAATGGGCTTCAGATCCTCCTCCTATCTAATGCCTTGTTCAGAATCTACATCCGTCACTGTAGTGGATATAGTGGTTCTCTTGTGGAAGTGATTAATTGTCTAGATAAAATTTGTAATATCATTAGCTTTGTCAAAAGTTTTGTGTGACTGAAAATCATCCATAGAATTGTTAGCAATGACCCAATATATTTCATTTCCAACAACAGGGATGACTGAGGCTTTTTGTTTTTCCCATTAAAAAAACCCAGGATCTTGGTCTCATACAGGAATGCTTAAATTCCTGTTTTAGGGATGTTTCCAGGTTAATAAGAGCATCTCCTGTATGACCACATTTGCCACAGAAGTTTAAATGTATAGAGAGAACGAGAAGGGGATTTTCAGGAACAGAAAGGAGGGGCATACAATCAAGGAAGCTGAATAGTCACCTGGAGAGAAGAACTCTGTGCCTGTTGGTGTTGCTAAGGTCCTTGGGGAGATAAAAGAGTTCTGGGAGACCCTTTTTTTAATCTCCTAGGAGCCCTACTTAGGACTCTTTGGCTTGCTTTGCAAATGTGCTGAGCCATTACCACGGTATTCAGAGTTGATGGGATCTATGTCTAGAATAGAGAAAACTTTCTACAAAGCTAAGGTCTTAGAAAAGGCATGCCCTAGAGATCTAAAATGAGGCACCTAACATCAGTGGACATCCTTGACAATCTACTTTGACTTCAATCTTCTATTCTTAAGTACACAGGGGGAATAGTAGCACTCATTTTTTTGACCCAGTCAGATAAATTGGGAAGAGTTTCAAGTTTTCTTGCCTGAGTATGTAATGTCTACCACAATTTGACTATAGACTTTTCTACTACCTCTAGATGGTAGTGGAATGCAGATCCAATTATTACTATTATTGCTACTATTAATATAACCTCTGATTTTATTTAAAATATTATTAATAATATTATTATTATTTATACTTGTAATATGATCCTTACTGATTATATACCAGCACTACTGCTGTGAATAAGAGTGGTTGTGGCTTTGCAGACCAGGTTGGGTAGGTTATTCTATGAACAATCATTGCTGATGGTCTCAGCTGAGAAGTAAGGGACAGGAGTAAATGATCTTTCCTTGAAGACGGAGTGGGTAATCTCTTGGTCACAATCAGGGCCAGCTGACAGAGCAGTGTGAGCAATGTTTGTTCTCTTTCTTAATTATTCTTGCTTTTCTTCTCTATTTCCTGGTATATTCAAATTAAGAAAATAAAAAGAAACCCTAGATGAAGACTGGGTGTTACATGAGCCAGCAATGTGCGCTTGCCACAAAGAAGTTGACTGCTATCCTGGGCTGCACTAGCTAAAGTATTGCCAACAGGTTGAGGGATGGGATCCTTCTCCTCTACCCAGCACTGGTGAGGCCACACCTGGAGTAGTGTTTCCAGTTCTGGGCTCCTCAGTACAAGACAGACATGGACACACTGAAGAGAGTCCAATGAAGGGCCACGAAGGTGATGAAGGGATTGGAACATCTCACATATGAGTAAAGTCTGAGAGAGCTGGGACTGTTCAGCCTGGAAAAGAGGGCTCAGAGGAATCTAATCAGTGTATATATAAATACCTGAAAGGAGGGTGCAAAGAGGACAGAGCCAGGCTCTTTTCAGTGGTGCCCAGTGACAGGACAGGAGGCAATGGGCACAAATGGAAATGCAGGAGGTTCCCTCTGAACATCAGGAAACACTTTTTTACTGTGAGGCTGACTGAGCAAATGGCACAGGTTGCCCAGAATCATTGTGGAGCCCCCTCCTTTGGAGATGTTCAAAAGCCATCTGGACATGCTCCAGGGCAACCAGCTCTATGTGATCCTGCTTGAGCAGTGGGTTGGACCAGATGACTTCGAGAGGTCCCTTCCAACCTCAACCATTCTGTGATTCTTTGATTCTGTGTTCAAAGACGGGTTAAAGTTCTGCTCCCTCTCCCTGGTCCCCATACCGAGGACCCTTACCCTTTTTTGCTGGGGCTCCAAAGGGAGTTGAGTTCAGGCTAGGACATCTCACGTGTGCATGTGGAGAGCAGCTTTGCAGTTGCTCTTCCTCTGGCTTTGGGGATCTAAGGAGAAGCTGTGGCACTGGGCAGGGCAGTTGTTGGGCCTTTGTGAATCACTGAGTGCCTAGGGGCAGAGGAGGGACCTAACGGTGGCATCTGAAGGTTCTTCAGGCTCCTTCTTAAAACTGCACCTGGATAAGATGGACCTGGAAATGATGGACCATTTTTTTATTATGACTTTTTGGTCATAGGCTAAGTTTGCTGTGAAATACAGTTTCAGCTGTCATGAAATTACTTGCAACTTTCAGATCAACTCTCCTGGTAATTTCATCTGGGAGAGTCATTTGTGGAGTAACTTCACCAAAAACTGAAGTTGAAGTAAGAATAGGACACATCTGTTTCATCAGTGATTGCTCAGCTGCTGGCATTTTTTGTGCAAGAAGTGGGAAACTCAGCTTCAGTTTTTCTTCTTTGTTGGAGAGTGCCCATGCTGTTGGGTATGAAGAAGGGTGAGTGTACTCAATACCTCCTGTTGAAAATGTCTTATTTCATGTGAATATGCAGTCACAGAGAACCCACAATGGGCTAATCATCACCCTCAGGAATTAGTCCATTTACTTTCTGCATTGACTAGTATTTAAATGTTTTTGCGAGATTGGAACAGCTCCAAGGGGAGGAATTAAGAGCAGTGTGCTTCCATAGCACTCCCCAGGGAGGTGAGTAGGATATTCAGTGAGGAGATAGCTGAATCAGGAAGAAAGTTGGATTTGAGCAGATGTTTCCCAACCAGCTGCTGAGTGGCCTAGCCTCCAGGCTGGAGGGTATCCGAGGGCAGCATGATCTGGATGGCTCTGGAGCCTTTCCACTTGGCAGGCAATAATTCAGAGCTCACACAGACAAAGAGCCAGGGTGAGTCACCAGTCTGCTGATTAGGCTGCTCTCCTGGGAGGGAGGCACCTGGATCCCAGATCCGGGTTAGGGCTGCAAAGTGGAACAGCATCAACTGGGAGGGATTGGAAATGCTTAATGCTACCTGGTTAGAAGGCTCTTCTTGCGTGGGAGGCAAGAAGAGCCTCCCACTAGGAGAGGGTAGATAGTTTAACTCGGGTCTCCTAAAACCTAAAGGAAGATCTTATCGCTACCTTACAGTTATGGGGATGGGATGGCTTTTCTTCAGCCATTGGGTGCTGAGGTGGAAGTTGGACCTTGTTTTCCTAAAAGTGATGGAAAATCAATATTTGTTTTTTGATCCAGTGGGACATTCTGCAGAGAACAGAACAAACCAGTGACTTCTAGTCCTCCTTTCTGTGGAATAATCTTTTTTTTCAACCNCCCCCCATTAGGGCTTTTTACCTGCAGAACAGACAATTATCCACACACCCCTGACTGGCAATGCCATACCATGCCCTGGAAAGTGCTGAGAACATGCTTATATGTGCAGCTGAACACATTATCTCTGGAATGGTCTGGTGGCCTGGGAGCCAGGGATGGCCACAGAAAAGGTCTTGTGACTATGAAAAGAGAATGGGGAATTTTATTGTCTTGGGAAAGCCTCCATAATTTTCTCTTAAATGGATATGCTAATGTTAGGTAAGTGGTAGAAATGTAAAGTCTTAGGGATGGATTCTTCTTCATTGCTCCAGCTTAAAGCTGAGGATCATTCAATTAAAACCAAGAGAGTTATTCTGAATTGACTTTTCTGTAAAAGAGATAAGAAAAGTGATCAAAATTATTTATTTGTATCAATGCTAGAAAATGTGTAAAGGGGAGTCTCCCTGCATTTAAGAGAGGTGATCTGAAAGATCCTATCTGGTCTACCTCTGTCAGCTTGGCATCTTTGCAGAAGTCAGTGGTTGCACAAAACTAGCCAATTTTTCCATATATGGTGTTGCTAAATTACCCTTTCTGGTTTTGTTTTATTACCCCCTCAGAGCAATGATCTCACCGATCAGTGTTGTGTTGCTCTTCGGGAGTGGCAGGGGTGGAGCGGGGTGGGACGAGCAAAGCCCTGAGCTTTTTCCAGAGTTCCCTGCATATGCAGAACATTTCATTGTCTTCTCTAACACGCCCTCACCTTTCACACAGACTGGAATTTGACACACCAGGTTAGAGAAAGAAAGCGAGAAAAAAAAAAAAGGAAAAAAAAAAAAAAACACAACACAAGAAGAAACCCAGCAAACAAGATCTTATCGTGGAAAATATCCATCCACCCTCCTGATAATAAAAAAGGCCTCAGGTTAGGAAAATAAAAAAATGACTCTAATGAACACTCAAAATTAACATGCAAATACTTCCATGGTTCCTGGCACAGATGGAAAGACTGAACATAGTCCTCTTCCAAAAAGGCAGTTTTTACACTTCTTGCAAAAGGCAAATTTTATCCCAATTACTGATGTTTTTGCATTGTCTTGGGAAGGTTTTCTTCTCTGTTGAGGAAAGCTCTGGATACTCCTTCTCCCGCACCCCACCCCATACCCCACATTCATTTCACCAGGTGGCATGACGAAACCCTCCAGATCAAGGCAGGTTTCATCAACAAGGCTTCATGCCATGCCACCCATAATTCATCCCAGCATGCTGTGGCTTTCTCCCAGCAAGCAGCACCTCTTGCAAAACCAGCCGCTGTCTCACACTCCTTCCAAACTTGTCTTCCTGAGCACCAGCAATAGAAGAGCATGAATCACTAACAGAGCATACAGACCTTCGCTCCACTCTGGCCAGTTTGTGTCATTGCCTTAATGTTAATTACACACCATAATATGTGCATTTAATTTCCGTGGTGTTTCAATTAAATTAATCAGGCAATTAAAATTAATTAAAATTACAGAAATCACCTGCAGAAGTGCTTGAAACATGGGGGAGGGGAAGGGAGGGGTTGGGAGGGAGCTGGGAACGTAGATGGCTGTGTTTTCACAGACCTTCCTTCCCTTGATTAATTTTGGGGATAGACTCTTTCAGAGCAGGTTATTTAAGGATTTAAAGACTGTTCCAAGTCCCATTGAAGCCAATGGAAATCTTTCTATTGGCACTGATAGGCTTGGGACTAGGCCACTAGCCCCGAGTGCTCAGGATAGAGATTTAAGGGGTAGGTGATGAAAGACGATGCTGAGCAGAAATCCCTTGACACCTCTGAGGAACAAGGCCAAAAGCCCTGAAGTACCAAATCAGGGTCAGATTTTGAAAGGCCACCAGTTAAAGATGAGGATTATGTCTGTGGGAGTTGGGTGCATCAGTACTTCCAAGGATGTGGGCTGGAGAGGTATTCTAAGAAACTTAGAAATGTGTTTTAAGTGTCAAAGGACTTTTAAAACATGACTAAACATATCCCACCCTGACCTCCCACTGACCTCTGCAGCCAGTGAGAGGGGGTCCTAATTTCACAGAGGTGGTTTATACCTCTTGAAGTCCTGGGCAAGCTTCTTGGCCTCTCTTTAGCAGCTTCCTTCCATTAGGCAGGGATTAGTGCATTCAGTTGCTTCACAGAGGGATTGTACTCTGCTCTGTGGAAGAGTTTGAAGATGTCATGTCAACCTGGGCAGTTCTCTTGCTGCTTATGCCCTTTTTACCAGGTGAGCACAGTCATGTACTCATCTTTTAACCAAGCTGTAAGTTTTTCCCCAGCATGGAAGGGTCGGCACTTTTAGCTTTTGAAGAGCTACTTCCCCCACAGCATCCTACCAGCCAACCCCAGCCCAACTAGTTTCCGTGTCTGGGAGACAGGTTAGTTCCTTCTGTGCTTTCCTGGAAAGACTTTGCCTGGCACACTCCTGTCTTAGCAGGTGAGTCACCCATTCCTCGCTCCCATTCTTCGACCCGCAGTTGGGGATGTTTATACCGCAGTCACTGAAGCTCATGCAGGTATCCCCGAGCTGCCTTTAAATTAATTTGCCAGAGTACCATTGCTAGGATAGCTGTAGTTTCAGGGAACACTGCGTGGGCTGAAAAACCAGGGTATGAAGCAAAGTAAATATTCATAATAAGGCTGAGCCGCTCTGCGCTGCTGCACTGACTATTGGTACCTGAGCTCACTGTTTTAAAGACATAACTACTTTTTTGCACATTATAATTTCCCTCACACTGCCAGATAATCCCTCACAGTTCCATAGGCAATTACTCATGCTTCTTGGTGTCCAAGAGGGAGTAAAACCTTATCACCTCTGCCCCAATGGCGCCTGCTTCTGCTCCGCACTCGTGAGCCACCTTCTTCTCTCCGGTTGTTTAGATGATTAACATAATTAAGTTATGCACACAGCAAATGTTTAAGGCTTCTAGTTAGACTGAAGTTTACTGCCAGCTTCAGATCTGAAAGATTTAAGTACGCCAGAACTTATGTTATTTTTTTCCAACCATATCAGCTGATATTTTCTCTTTCTGTAAACCGTGCATCTTTTACACTCTCAGATGATCAGGCCACAATATTTGCATTATTACTAGCCACTTTAGCATAGTTTTTTTCTGCTATCCTTTCTCTTTCTTAAGTCACAGACAGAATATTTTCCCATCTTTTCAGTTTTTGGATCTGCATCTTTAATTTTTAATCTTATGTCTGTCTTTCTCCACTGTCTTTTTTAAAAAGATAGAAAATAAAAAGCAGCAGAAACAGGAAAGAGAAAACAGAAAGAGAAGGAAAAAAAACCCACCCAAGAACAGAAAAACTCGATTTTCAAAATTAGAAGTTTGAAGAGGATGATAGTATTTTGCTTCTGAATAGCCCAGAATTTTAATTACAAATCTGATGAACACACTTTCTTCTCTCCAAAATTCTCTAAGTAAGTGATGAAACACCCCTCTCTCACTTTGCTAATCCTTCTCCATCTCAATCCTTTGACATGACTTCTTGTGTGGCCTTTGGCACGTCACTTCACCTCAGTTTCCTCATCTATAAAATGGCTGTTAATCCCTATATAGTATCACCCACGCAAATTACCAAGGCTTATGCCTGAACAGTGCTTTGAAGATAAGTGAGCAAAGTTTCAAAAGGACCTAAGAGATTTAGGAGTGAAAGTTTCATTAGCTTTCCATCAGATTTGTACTATTATATCTCCGAGAGCCTTTTGAAAGTCTGCAGAATTGCAAGACTTTACTCATCACAATCATATTCCTTGTTCTCCTTAAGGAAAGGGATTGCTCCAGGCTAGTTTTGGCAGAAGAGCTTGTTCCTCAAAAGAAGCAAGGTGAGACTTGGGGTTCTCCAGTTTCTTCCCCCTTTCTGGGTATAAGATATGAAACCTTGAATGCATGCTCCAACCATTTCAGGCAAAGTGGTATCTCTCAGACACTCAGTGTTTATATCGGTAGATCTACTTGGCTTATTTCGACTGAAAGAAAGGAGTGAAGGCACATATCTTCAGCTTTGCTGCTAGATTTGAGATAGTAACCTTCAGCTGGGAGGCAGTGGTGAGCTCCTTTGGATGATGTGGAGGTAGTAACTTCTTCAGTTAGCACAACTGCTTCTTGAAGAGACAATAATGCTCTCTTTTCTGTAAGTGCCACTTGATGGAGAGGGCCTGAAAAGATGCCCTGTCAATCTTGGGGCATGCTGGTTGATTCAAGAAGAGTTACAAGGTTTCTTTAACTGAAAGAGGATGACCTTACTGCTCCATTTGTCCAGAGAATGGAAGTCCTGGGTCTTTTCTAAAAGCACAGTAACATTAAGAAAAAAATAAAGATCAAAATTGCTAGGGAGACATACTGAAAAAATTCCAAATATTGGGCTTTTTGGTTTTCCCTTTTTATTTTTGGGTTTGCTATGCTGAGTTCCACTTTCTAGCCTTTCTCAAAAACTATAAAAAGGCAAAGAAATAGAAACAGATCAATCAAAAAAGCTGTATGGATAGCAATGGTTTGGTGACTTTGGTTTGTTCAGTTTCAGCGACTAAACCACAATTCTGAAATCACCTGGAAATAATGTTGTTTTTCTTTGCAGGATTTTCCTCATGAAAATGAAAATGAAAATGAACTTGTGAAGAGAGAAATATTTTCTTTGGCCATAAATTAAATATTTTATTTTGTTTTTTATTTTACTGAAATACTTAATGCAGCTGAATTTGAAAATGAAACATGATTTGAAAACAGGAATCTAGAAAGTTTGGTTCCCCAAATTTTGAGGCAAATTGAATGGAAAGCTATTTTTCCCCCAAACTGCCGTATTTGACATAAATTTGCTGATAATTTTGATCAACTAGACACTACATTTTGCCTAAATAAACCTTTATAAAAAAAAAAAAAAGTCCTGTGTTTGGAAAAATGGGTTGTTACCAAAAAAACCAATAAATATGATTATAATGCTAAAAAAAGATTAGTTTCAGGGAATGACAGCACAAAGCTCTGAATAGTCTAATGCAACTTTGAAGTTAGCCATTTTTTTTGAGGCAGGGTGCGGTGGACCAGCTCTTCAAAATAGGTTCTTGTAATCTGAATTATTCTGGGATTCTGTTATTATCTAAGAGACCATCTTTAGTACTTTGTCCCTGTCACCCCCAAATTGAATACCTTCCAGTTTAGTGCATTCAGTCTCTAACACTATGTTTTCCTTCAATTTACAAGAGATGAAACAAACACAGAAGCAGGTCATGGTGAAAATTCTGGCTGGGTAGGCAACTGAGTCTACAAGACTTGAGTCTGAAAACATCATCACACTGTAGGTTTCTCATTTTCTCTTCAGTTGTACAAAGCTTAGTAAACGTCAAAAGCTCAAGAAACATCTCTAAATTACTCTCTTTGGAGATTTTTATTTTTCATTCTTAGATTTCTTCAACTACAGTGGAGTGCAATTGGCCTAAAAGCTATGTTTCTGCAAGGATATTGATAGTGTCCATGCCTACTTCCAACCACAACTGAGAAAGACAGGGGACCCAAAAACCCCCAGGAGAATTTAGGTTGTGATGGAGCATTCTTGGTATGCAGCAGAGTTTCTTTCCACCCCTGGAATGGCAAACTACATTCTAATTAGAGCTGTTAATTAAACACATTTTGTTAAAACATGTTGCATCAAAGCTGAAACATTTTGTAGAGAAGTGTCTATTTTGTTGACACTTTTCTTGGAGAAATTTTTGAGGTTCAGGGTTCTGACC
The DNA here is from genome assembly GCA_013401275.1 of Pandion haliaetus. Classification (NCBI taxonomy): domain Eukaryota; kingdom Metazoa; phylum Chordata; class Aves; order Accipitriformes; family Pandionidae; genus Pandion; species Pandion haliaetus. The sequence goes on from VYZV01023887.1 coordinate 164,233, forward strand.
AGGGGGAGTATTCAAGGAGAAGCAGAGTGTCAGGTTTCTGTTACATGGATAGTACAAAAGTGTCATTAAAATTCCAGTATAATTTAATCTGACAAAATATTTGAAAAGCTTTTTATTTTCTTCTCTCCGATGTAGAGGGAAAACAAATTTCAAACCTCAAAAACTGTGGTAAAATGGAATTGCTGTCCTGTGGACAATTCCTGTAATAAAGCCAACAAACTTGTTATGCTAAGTCCAGTTCCTCCCTGTTGAAGCACAGCAATTAATTTATGCAGCCTTACCAAGTGTCCAAAGTGTTTCATGCATTGCTAATAATTATGGGCACATCTTGGTGGTCATACTGAATTCAATGGCAATTTTCCCACAGATTTTATCAAGAACAGAATTTATCCCTATATGCTTTAATTGTATAACTCAGTTTCTCTTATTGCTTAAGACTCCCCAGTCTGTGCCA